>JAXIVJ010004160.1:77500-85983 GCA_036785665.1 Chirona hameri | reverse complement strand
ATATATAATATATATATATATATATATATATAATATATATATATATATATATATATATATATATATATATATATATATATATATATATATATATATATATATATATATATATATATATATATATATATATATATATATATATATATATATATATATATATATATATATATAATATATATATATATATATATATATATATATATATATATATATATATATATATATATATATATATATATATATATATATATATATATATATATATATATATATATATATATATATATATATATATATATATATATATATATATATATATATATATATATATATATATATATATATATATATATATATATATATATATATATATATATATATATATATATATATATATATATATATATATATATATATATATATATATATATATAATATATATATATATATATATATATATATATATATAATATATATATATATATATATATATATATATATATATATATATATATATATATATATATATATATATATATATATATAATATATAGTATATATATATATATATATATATATATATATATATATATATATATATATATATATATATATATATATATATATATATATATATATATATATATATTATATATATATATATATATATATATATATATATATAATATATATATATATATATATATATATATATATATATATATATATATATATATTATATATATATATATATATATATATATATATATATTATATATATATATATATATATATATATAATATATATATATATATATATATATATATATATATATATATATATATATATATATATATATATATATATATATATATATATATATATATATATATATATATATATATATATATATATATATATATATATATATATATATATATATATATATATATATATATATATATATATATATATATATATATATATATATATATATATATATATATATATATATATATATATATATATATATATATATATATATATATATATATATATATATATATATATATATATATATATATATATATATATATATATATATATATATATATATATATATATATATATATATATATATATATATATATATATATATATATATATATATATATA
Organism: Chirona hameri; assembly: GCA_036785665.1. Classification (NCBI taxonomy): domain Eukaryota; kingdom Metazoa; phylum Arthropoda; class Thecostraca; order Balanomorpha; family Balanidae; genus Chirona; species Chirona hameri. The sequence continues at coordinate 84,806 of JAXIVJ010004160.1, read as the reverse complement.
TATATATATATATATATATATATATATATATATATATATATATATATATATATATATATATATATATATATATATATATATATATATATATATATATATATATATATATATATATATATATATATATATATATATATATATATATATATATATATATATATATATATATATATATATATATATATATATATATATATATATATATATATATATATATATATATATATATATATATATATATATATATATATATATATATATATATATATATATATATATATATATATATATATATATATATATATATATATATATATATATATATATATATATATATATATATATATATATATATATATATATATATATATATATATATATATATATATATATATATATATATATATATATATATATATATATATATATATATATATATATATATATATATATATATATATATATATATATATATATATATATATATATATATATATATATATATATATATATATATATATATGTATATATATATATATATATATATATATATATATATATATATATATATATATATATATATATATATATATATATATATATATATATATATATATATATATATATATATATATATATATATATATATATATAATATATATATATATATATATATATATATATATATATATATATATATATATATATATATATATATATATATATATATATATATATATATATATATATATATATATATATATATATATATATATATATATATAACTTGCGGGCTACGTACGATTTAGGTTCTTTGATGTGTTATACTTCAATTATCTACCCGCCCACCTATGGTTCAAAATCGTCCCAATAAAACATCTAAATTCAGTAATATTGGCATAGTTATATCGTTGAAAATTCAGGGACAAATAATTGTCCTTCGGTGCAAGTTCAATCCAGCAAGTCATCTTTTGGTGGGCGGCTTGTCCAGATCCGTGTTCCTATCAAGATTATTCCGTCTTTACTTGTTGACCTTGACCTTGACTGAGTGGACCAACTTCCTAGAGCTGTTGGTCGCCCGAAGCGAACCAGATCCGCCCCCCCCCCCCCTCCGCCCTCCCCGCCCCCATCGGACCAGCTGAGTCTCGGGGGCAGAGGCGTGCCCAGGCAGCCAGCGGGGGAGGGTGGTGGAGATGTTACGGGGCAGGGGCGTGCTCAGGCAGACAGCGGGGAGGGTGGTGAAGATGTTACGGGGCAGAGGCGTGCTCAGGCAGACAGCGGGGAGGGCGGTGGAGGTGTTACGGTGGCAGGGGCGTGCTCAGGCAGCCAGCGGGGGAGGGCGGTGGAGGTGTTACGGTGGCAGGGGCGTGCTCAGGCAGCCAGCGGGGGAGGGCGGTGGAGGTGTTACGGTGGCAGGGGCGTGCTTAGGCAGACAGCGGGGGAGGGTGGTGGAGGTGTTACGGTGGCAGGGGCGTGCTCAGGCAGACAGCGGGGGAGGGTGGTGGAGGTGTTACGGTGGCAGGGGCGTGCTCAGGCAGACAACGGGGGAGGGTGGTGGAGGTGTTACGGGGGCAGAGGCGTGCTCAGGCAGACAGCGGGGGAGGGCGGTGGAGGTGTTGTTGTCTTGTCCGGGCGTGCAGTCCCTATCACGCCGGCAGATTGCGTAGCGACTGGCGTCACGGGGTGTTGCTATGACAACCAGTTAGTGCGTGCTCTATTGCAGTCTCCTGGGAGACTCGCTGAGCAAGAAGGCACCCGTTTAATATCTCGCATTACCAGTACTTGGATTCTCACTTGATTCACTGGGTCCTTCGTTGCCTATGCATTTCGTTTATCGGATATCTGCTGGGTGATTCTAAAACATAAAAAGTATCTGCTGTAAACTGGAATGAATGTACCTCTCAAAATGTAAGGGACAGCGTGTAAAGTCCGTTAAATGTTTGCATCAGTATTGCATTTAACCGTTACGCAGGAAGATGTAGCTAATACCAAGTAGTATTTATCTGAGTGATCAATTAACTGATGCATGGCATGGCGAAGCGATGGAGGTATCTGTTGATTTTTAATCTCCACATGCCTATCAAAATGAAACGCACTGGTTTTTAGTTACGTGCCCGTAAAGATCGTCTTTGTCTGATGTCTTTTAGGTACACGTTATAATTCTACGTTTGATTTTCGGTTGAATATAATAAGTACCTACCTTGCTTTATAATCCACTCAAGCACTAAGCTCCCGCTCTTTAACCCGTTATTGACTGGGGTCTCAGCAGAACACCATTGACAGGGGGGGAGGGGGGCGTTTAACCCGTCATTGACTGGAGTCTCAGCAGAACACCATTGACTGGGGGGGTGGCGTTAAACGCCCCCCCCCCCCCTGGTTATCTTCCGAACCAATCATAATTGCAGCGAGACGTGCAAGGCGGCAATAGAAAGCTCTCAATGAGATGCATCTAAAGCATACTCGAAAATTTCAAAGTAAGGTCAAATGTCAGGTCACGGTCAGGTCAAATGTCAAAATCGACGTATTTGAGTTTATGGGCCATACTTTCCATCCAAAGCCTTTGATTACGACCATGATCACCCAAAGTGCTGCCAAAATTGTGAGACACATCCCGCATGTGCTAAAGTGAGATTGTTGGCCAAGTTCAAGGTCAAGGTCAGGTCACTAAAGGTCACTATGCGCACAATATCTACGAAAGTCATGCGACATATGTTGTATGGGTTGTTTGCCACGTATAATTCGATAGTGATAGTCATTTTACCACCTGACTTCATTTACATGAAGTTATTGTCAAGTTCAGGTCAAGTTCAGGTCACTGAAGGTCAAACTTTGAAATTGATAAATCTAACTCAAACAGGCATGTTTCTGGACCAGTGTTGTCTCAGAAATACAGTGCTGGCATGTATTTGTCTGTATCTGGTCAATAAAAGCAACACAACTCAATTCAAAAATATGACGTCATGAGTTACCCATATTTTAGATGCCATAAGTTAGTCACAAATGAAGATATCAGTTTGAAATTTGGTATGGTAGTTGCCTACATTTGGTTCTCTGACATATCTTCCGGTTTTTTAAATATTTTAGAAAATGTATATTTTTCAAGAATTCTTTTTTTTAGTTTCTGGAGGTAAAAAACTAAAATTTGCATAATGCCGAGATAGCCATGTTGTAGTGCTTGCCATTTTCTATCTTCTGAAGTTTTTAGATTGCATTTTGCTCAAAATATGGCATTTTTACGGACTGTTACATTTTAGCTGATTTTGGTGTAAAAATCGTGTGTAGTGACGTCACTAAATTCGCTATAACTCGAGAGAAAAAAAATCGACAATTGCTTTATTTTTTCACAGATCACGTAAACGTGATATATAAGAAGGTATCCGAAGTTTCACGTTGATATCTCTATTGGTTTTCGAGCTAATACGAAAATTCATCAGGGGGCGTTAAACGCCCCCCCCCCCCGCCAGTCAATGGCGGTTTAACCAATCCTACATACCGAGATCATGCCATCAGTCTAGCAGTATCATGAAAACAGAGGGCCCGGGAATTGGAATGTAACTGGAAACGCTGTGGAAGCACTAACAGATGTAACTTTACTTCACGGGACCTGGCCCCCGCGTTCAGCCTCACATAGTGAGAGGGTGTACTCATTTCTGGCATTACCAGCCATCACCAGCCATCACCAGCCATCACCAGCCATGCCTGACATTACCAGCCATCACCAGCCATGCCTGGCGTCACCAGCCATCACCAGCCATCACCAGCCATGTCTGGCGTCACCAGCCATCACCAGCCATCACCAGCCATGTCTGGCATCACCAGCCATCACCACCAGCCATGTCTGGCATCACCAGCCATCACCAGCCATGTCTGGCATCACCAGCCATCACCAGCCATTTCTGGCGTCACCAGCCATCGCCAGCCATGTCTGGCATCACCAGCCATCACCAGCCATGCCTGGCATCACCAGCCATCACCAGCCATGTCTGGCATCACCAGTCATCACCAGTCATGTGATTGCTGGCATCACCAGCCATCACCAGCCATGTCTGGCGTCACCAGCCATGTCTGGCATCACCAGCCATCACCAGCCATGTCTGGCGTCACCAGCCATCACCAGCCATGTCTGGCATCACCAGTCATCGCCAGCCATGTCTGGCATCACCAGCCATCACCAGCCATGCCTGGCGTCACCAGCCATCACCAGCCATGTCTGGCGTCACCAGCCATCACCAGTCATCACCAGCCATGCCTGGCGTCACCAGCCATGCCTGGCATTGTCAGACGATGACTGAGCATGTTTTGTTCTGGTCCAGTGACCAGTTTTGCTCTGGTCCAGTGACCAGTTTTGTTCTGGTCCAGTGACCAGTTTTGCTCTGGTCCAGTGACCAGTTTTGCTCCGGTCCAGTGACCAGTTTTGTTCTGGTCCAGTGACCAGTTTTGCTCTGGTCCAGTGACTAGTTTTGATCTGGTCCAGTGACCAGTTTTGTTCTGGTCCAGTGACCAGTTTTGTTCTGGCCCAGTGATTAGTTTTGGTCTGGTCCAGTGGCCGATGTCGTCTAGTGAGCCGACCACCGACCGCCAAGTCTCTGACTCATCTGGGATTGACGCGGAGTCTTCGCCGATAACTATTCCTGGCGTTGAGTATATTCCGTGTCACGACAGCATTCGTCAGGCCTGTCACTAGAAAGGCGTCACTATGACATCACTATGGCGTCACATTGTCCATAGCGGCACTGAGGCAGGGGCGGTTCCAGAACGGCAAACTAATTGGTTTTGGGGGCGAATCCCAAATAGTCTCACAAAATTCTGGAAACTCGGCGTATTTTGCTCCCTTATGAATGAGTCATTTGAAACGAACTTCCTTTTGCAAAGACTGCTAAATTGTTCTTTCAAATAAGGAAATGTGTCAATTTGTGTCCGATTTCAGGCGGTTTGAGGCAGACTTGTAACGACTCAATTTTATTTTAGTCGATCCAAGTCTGACTCAACAGCCGAATAACTGACTAGACTCACTCAAGTGCTGTTTAACAAAAATGAATCGACTGGACGCTTGACTCAAGTACTGTTTTAACTAGACTCTTGACTCAAGTGCTGTTTTTGTATTGAATCGACTCGACTCTTGACTCAAGTGCTGTTTTTGTATTGAATCGACTCGACTCTTGACCCAAGTGCTGTTTTTGTATTGAATCGACTCGACTCTTGACCCAAGTGCTGTTTTAACAAATTGAATCGACTGGACTCAAAAATATATTTGAGTCGACTCAATTTGACTCATCGTCACAAGTTTGATTTGTACTTGATATTGACCGGGGGTGGGGGTCGAGTATCAGCAGAATCTCATTTTCTAGTGCAAACTGGTTTGCTCAGGGGGGCCCCAGTCACCCCCCCCCCCCTTGGCTATGTTCCTGTTGTAACAGACTCAAATTTATTTGAGTCGACTCATGTCCGACTCAAGGACGAAGAACTGACTCGACTCTTGACTCAAGTGCTGTTTCAAACAAATTGAATCGACTCGACTCTTGACTCAAGTGCTGTTTTTTTTTAATTGAATCGACTCGACTCATGACTCTTCCAAAAATGTCCGACTCATGAGTCGATTCATGACTTAACTCTGAGTCGGTTACAAGTCTGGTTTGGGGTACCATGGCTCCTATAAGACCTCCCTTGGATCCGCCAGTGTCCTGAGGTCCCATGCACGCGGTACCGTCGCCGTCGGTGATTAATGACGTCATTGGTGCACAGTCTGAGTGTTAGGTTGAAGGCATGTGACATCATAGGTGCAGCTATGCTGATATCACGCCGCTGCCTGGCAAGGTTTCTGGTCCCAAACAGCTATGACAATCAGTTTATATGTTAGTAAGGTTCTGTTAACGGTCTTTGCTAATGTGAATATGGTTTGTAGACAGAGCCATGGGGCACTTTCTCAGCCCCATCCCGTTCCAGCCCATTCAGCTAGACCCAAACCCGGTTCAATCCGAATTCATAATTGATGAGGCTCCCATTCCCACCCGTTTCAGAATATTTCACTTTTTGTGGTGCTAAAAATTATATGGTCTGTCCCAAACCCGTTCCAACCCGTTACATTTTCAAAAATGGCCCCATTCCCACCCATTTCCATCCCGTTCCATGGATTCCATGGGGATTCCCATTCAATAAAGGGCTCTATTTGTAGAACACAGCGACATTTTATTTAATTTCATTAATCTATTAGTCGTTTAATAATATTATTAATATTAATTATTCATAATATATATTTAACATATTTAATATTTACCTGTGTACATCGTTCAAGGCCAAAGTGCAATGCCTAGTAGAACTGGATTGCTGCTTGGAGCACACCATTCAACAACACATTTGTATTTCACTGGATAATTTTGCACCCTCGATTAGCAAAACAAACACACTAGCACATAATGTCATAATGTCATAATGTCATAATGTCATAATGTCATAATGTCATAATGTCATAATGTCATAATGTCGCATAATGTCACATAATGTCAAACATGTGCGGCGGCGACCAAAGACTCGTTTTGTAACTGACAGTGCCGCGACGCTCGCGCGACCGGGTGTACCCGATCCTGGCCAGTTGCCAACCGAACTCATGTGCCGTTCATGAAACAAACGTGATCACGTCCTGGGTGCTGGAACCCGGTATCGATTGGCTACCCTTCATACGCCTGGAAGCCTATCCTTCATACGCACTGACGCCTGGAAGCCTATCCTTCATACGCGCGGTTCCTCGAATGCCATAAACTATAAGTTTTGACAAATACATATCGCTTGCATGATGCATTGCATGACAAATACATATCGCTTGCATGATACATGGCATGACAAATACATATCGCTTGCATGATACATTGCATGACAAATACATATCGCTTGCATGATGCATTGCATGACAAATACATATCGCTTGCATGATACATTGCATGACAAATACATATCGCTTGCATGATACATGGCATTACAAATACATATCGCTTGCATGATACATGGCATGACAAATACATATCGCTTGCATGATACATTGCATGACAAATACATATCGCTTGCATGATACATTGCATGACAAATACATATCGCTTGCATGATACATTGCATTACAAATACATATCGCTTGCATGATGCATTGCATGACAAATACATATCGCTTGCATGATACATTGCATTACAAATACATATCGCTTGCATGATACATTGCATGACAAATACATATCGCTTGCATGATGCATTGCATTACAAATACATATCGCTTGCATGATGCATTGCATTACAAATACATATCGCTTGCATGATGCAT
>JAXIVJ010004160.1:0-72500 GCA_036785665.1 Chirona hameri | reverse complement strand
AGGCAGCTGACGGCTCGAGACGGGACCACGTTGGACACATGATGGTGATACCTGCTGCAGGATAACTGCAGGATAACTGCAGGATAACTGCAGGATAACTGCCGCCCCGCTCCGCCGCCGTCCACCGTAAGCCGACTGACAACACCGCTGGCAGCACCAATCTGAACATCTGTGAACACAACTCTGAACATCTGTGAACACAACTCGGAACATCTGCACGGGTCTCCCCCGCTGATGACACGGTTCGCAATTGATCTCAATCGGATCACTCCTGCTAACAAAACAGAACAAAAACGCCGCACCTCACCACAAGGAGCAATTACACCCCAAATGCGGACCTGCCGTGGTGCGTGATTCCACGTATGAAGCTCAGATGGTGCAGTGGGGGTCCTGCCGTGGTGCGTGATTCCACGTATGAAGCTCAGATGGTGCAGTGGGGGTCCTGCCGTGGTGCGTGATTCCACGTATGAAGCTCAGATGGTGCAGTGGGGGTCCTGCCGTGGTGCGTGATTCCACGTATGAAGCTCAGATGGTGCAGTGGGGGTCCTGCCGTGGTGCGTGATTCCACGTATGAAGCTCAGATGGTGCAGTGGGGGTCGCGGGCGCCGTTGGTGGCCGTTAAAGGATGGTTCTTGCTGTCATGAGGCTGGCATTTCGACGTTACAGACGTGTTGCACCTGACGATATGCGTGTTCCGTACGTGTGCTCGTGCCGCGCGGCGCGTGTGAGTTGATGCGCCTCATCCCTGCCGGGCCCCCTTCCCTACCGCATCGCTCCCCCCCCCCCCCCCTCCCCTCGGCCCTGGCGGCGAAGTCCTTTCACGTAGGCGGGAACGGACAAGCCTTTACCTACGCCTACACCTCCGTCTCCGTCTCCGTCTCCGTCTCCGTCTCCGTCTCCGTCTCCGTTTCCGTCTCCGTCTCCGTCTCCGCGTCTCCGCCGTGACTGCGGACCATGCGTCACAATCGTCAAATGTCAAGCTGCGGCGGGAACGGCGCACCACTGCACTGTGGAGTACTGTGGCACTGTGGCATGGCACTGTGGGGGCATTTCGCCCTGCAGCCTGCCGGATTAAAACAAAATGAAGGTTCCCATGGCACTGTGGGGGCATTTCGCCCTGCAGCCTGCCGGATTAAAACAAAATGAAGGTTCCCATGGCACTGTGGGGGCATTTCGCCCTGCAGCCTGCCAGATTAAAACAAAATGAAGGTTCACATGGCACTGTGGGGGCATTTCGCCCTGCAGCCTGCCGGATTAAAACAAAATGAAGGTTCCCATGGCACTGTGGGGGCATTTCGCCCTGCAGCCTGCCGGATTAAAACAAAATGAAGGTTCCCATGGCACTGTGGGGGCATTTCGCCCTGCAGCCTGCCGGATTAAAACAAAATGAAGGTTCCCATGGTACTGTGGGGGCATTTCGCCCTGCAGCCTGCCGGATTAAAACAAAATGAAGGTTCCCATGGCACTGTGGGGGCATTTCGCCCTGCAGCCTGCCGGATTAAAACAAAATGAAGGTTCCCATGGCACTGTGGGGGCATTTCGCCCTGCAGCCTGCCGGATTAAAACAAAATGAAGGTTCCCATGGCACTGTGGAGGCATTTCGCCCTGCAGCCTGCCGGGTTAAAACAAAATGAAGGTTCCCATGGCACTGTGGGGGCATTTCGCCCTGCATCCTGCCGGATTAAAACAAAATGAAGGTTCCCATGGCACTGTGGGGGCATTTCGCCCTGCAGCCTGCCGGGTTAAAACAAAATGAAGGTTCCCATGGCACTGTGGGGGCATTTCGCCCTGCAGCCTGCCGGGTTAAAACAAAATGAAGGTTCCCATGGCACTGTGGGGGCATTTCGCCCTGCATCCTGCCGGATTAAAACAAAATGAAGGTTCCCATGGCACTGTGGGGGCATTTCGCCCTGCAGCCTGCCGGGTTAAAACAAAATGAAGGTTCCCATGGCACTGTGGGGGCATTTCGCCCTGCAGCCTGCCGGATTAAAACAAAATGAAGGTTCCCATGGCACTGTGGGGGCATTTCGCCCTGCAGCCTGCCGGATTAAAACAAAATGAAGGTTCTCATGGCACTGTGGGGGCATTTCGCCCTGCAGCCTGCCGGATTAAAACAAAATGAAGGTTCCCATGGCACTGTGGGGGCATTTCGCCCTGCAGCCTGCCGGATTAAAACAAAATGAAGGTTCACATGACACTGTGGAGGCATTTCGCCCTGCAGCCTGCCGGATTAAAACAAAATGAAGGTTCACATGACACTGTGCGGGCATTTCGCCCTGCAGCCTGCCGGATTAAAACAAAATGAAGGTTCCCATGGCACTGTGGGGGCATTTCGCCCTGCATCCTGCCGGGTTAAAACAAAATGAAGGTTCCCATGGCACTGTGGGGGCATTTCGCCCTGCAGCCTGCCGGATTAAAACAAAATGAAGGTTCCCATGGCACTGTGGGGGCATTTCGCCCTGCAGCCTGCCGGATTAAAACAAAATGAAGGTTCACATGACACTGTGGAGGCATTTCGCCCTGCAGCCTGCCGGATTAAAACAAAATGAAGGTTCACATGACACTGTGCGGGCATTTCGCCCTGCAGCCTGCCGGATTAAAACAAAATGAAGGTTCCCATGGCACTGTGGGGGCATTTCGCCCTGCATCCTGCCGGGTTAAAACAAAATGAAGGTTCCCATGGCACTGTGGGGGCATTTCGCCCTGCAGCCTGCCGGATTAAAACAAAATGAAGGTTCCCATGGCACTGTGGGGGCATTTCGCCCTGCAGCCTGCCGGATTAAAACAAAATGAAGGTTCCCATGGCACTGTGGCGGCATTTCGCCCTGCAGCCTGCCGGGTTAAAACAAAATGAAGGTTCCCATGGCACTGTGGGGGCATTTCGCCCTGCAGCCTGCCGGATTAAAACAAAATGAAGGTTCCCATGGCACTGTGGCGGCATTTCGCCCTGCAGCCTGCCGGGTTAAAACAAAATGAAGGTTCCCATGGCACTGTGGGGGCATTTCGCCCTGCAGCCTGCCGGATTAAAACAAAATGAAGGTTCCCATGGCACTGTGGGGGCATTTCGCCCTGCAGCCTGCCGGATTAAAACAAAATGAAGGTTCCCATGGCACTGTGGCGGCATTTCGCCCTGCAGCCTGCCGGGTTAAAACAAAATGAAGGTTCCCATGGCACTGTGGGGGCATTTCGCCCTGCAGCCTGCCGGATTAAAACAAAATGAAGGTTCCCATGGCACTGTGGGGGCATTTCGCCCTGCAGCCTGCCGGATTAAAACAAAATGAAGGTTCCCATGGTACTGTGGGGGCATTTTGCCCTGCAGCCTGCCGGATTAAAACAAAATGAAGGTTCCCATGGCACTGTGGGGGCATTTCGCCCTGCAGCCTGCCGGATTAAAACAAAATGAAGGTTCCCATGGCACTGTGGGGGCATTTCGCCCTGCAGCCTGCCGGATTAAAACAAAATGAAGGTTCCCTTGGCACTGTGGGGGCATTTCGCCCTGCATCCTGCCGGATTAAAACAAAATGAAGGTTCCCATGGCACTGTGGGGGCATTTCGCCCTGCAGCCTGCCGGATTAAAACAAAATGAAGGTTCCCATGGCACTGTGGGGGCATTTCGCCCTGCATCCTGCCGGATTAAAACAAAATGAAGGTTCCCATGGCACTGTGGGGGCATTTCGCCCTGCAGCCTGCCGGATTAAAACAAAATGAAGGTTCCCATGGCACTGTGGGGGCATTTCGCCCTACAGCCTGCCGGGTTAAAACAAAATGAAGGTTCCCATGGCACTGTGGGGGCATTTCGCCCTGCAGCCTGCCGGATTAAAACAAAATGAAGGTTCCCATGGCACTGTGGGGGCATTTCGCCCTGCAGCCTGCCGGATTAAAACAAAATGAAGGTTCCCATGGCACTGTGGGGGCATTTCGCCCTGCAGCCTGCCGGATTAAAACAAAATGAAGGTTCCCATGGCACTGTGGGGGCATTTCGCCCTGCAGCCTGCCGGATTAAAACAAAATGAAGGTTCCCGTGGTACTGTGGGGGCATTTCGCCCTGCATCCTGCCGGATTAAAACAAAATCAAGGTTCACATGGCACTGTGGGGGCATTTCGCCCTGCATCCTGCCGGATTAAAACAAAATGAAGGTTCCCATGGCACTGTGGGGGCATTTCGCCCTGCAGCCTGCCGGATTAAAACAAAATGAAGGTTCCCATGGCACTGTGGGGGCATTTCGCCCTGCAGCCTGCCGGGTTAAAACAAAATGAAGGTTCCCATGGCACTGTGGGGGCATTTCGCCCTGCAGCCTGCCGGATTAAAACAAAATGAAGGTTCCCATGGCACTGTGGGGGCATTTCGCCCTGCAGCCTGCCGGATTAAAACAAAATGAAGGTTCCCATGGCACTGTGGGGGCATTTCGCCCTGCAGCCTGCCGGATTAAAACAAAATGAAGGTTCCCATGGCACTGTGGGGGCATTTCGCCCTGCAGGCTGCCGGATTAAAACAAAATGAAGGTTCCCATGGTACTGTGGGGGCATTTCGCCCTGCATCCTGCCGGATTAAAACAAAATGAAGGTTCCCATGGCACTGTGGGGGCATTTCGCCCTGCAGCCTGCCGGATTAAAACAAAATGAAGGTTCCCATTTTCCCTTCAAACTGAACTGCACTGCCCGGAACCGAAATTCTCTGAATTGGTCGAATCTGGCATTGGTTTTTCCCGTTAGCCTTTGCCAGCATGTGAAAAATGCGACCGAAACTGGTTTGTGGACGGAAGCATTTCAGGCCCGTTTCAGGTGAAATACATGCACAACATTTGGCTGGTTGTATGCTCATGTTCCTTACTAATTTTAACAAAACCGCTTTTGTCACTTTTCATTTTATTTCATTGCAAATCTTAACGAACCAAGCAAAATCACATGAGTCTTGCATACATTGGGCTCTGCTTTAAAATGAGAATCAACCAAAACATGTAAATGTAAAAAACTTACTGGCATGTAAATGTAAGTTTATATAAAGTTGAACAGCGAGTGACGCTTCGAGACACATATCAGCGTATTCGCCAGCATGTTCTGATATTGTCCCAATCCGGAAACGGCGCCCCTACTCGCCCCTTTAATTGCTACTGCCAATTGTTAATTACGTTGTTAATTGTTAATTATGTTAATTACGGCACGTCAGGACCATACAAATCGACGAACAAAGCAAAACGTTAAGCAACATCAAATGGCTCCTCAGTGACCTGACATGACCCTGGCCGGTGACCTGATGATTCTCATGACTGGCTATCAACAGCCGAATCTGACCATCATGACCATCCTGACTCCAAACTGACGCAAATGAAACGGCTGCAGCGCGAACACACCTTACGGCGCTCAGACTATCATGCAGACCTGGCATTATGACGTCATTACTCTGTGACCTGACTTTTGCTGTCAAAATGTGCGCAATTGATTCCTCTTCCGATATGCCGCAGCTGGTTCAGCTGTTATGCCTCAGCTGGTTGCACTGCGGTTGACGGCGTGGCCGTCATGAATTAATTCCGTCTAATCGGCAAAAGGCCCCACTGTGCAGTGACGTGCTGTGGCGCAATAGAGTCGTGCATTGGCGCCGGAGCTGGGACAATAAGTCCATACGGTCTGTGCAGTGGTGGCATGATTTATAAGGCTTAAGTTTGGATTGTACTAGATCGTTGGGAGTAAATGGGTTCTTGCCATGCTAACCGCCTATTGACTTCAGTTTTCAAATGTTTCGGTGGTGTTAGGATAGTAATGGGGCAACTTTTCTGTAAATGCATTGCCATCACGTCCAGTAGGTAGTAAACATTGAATTTTACCGTTGACAAATTATAAATGACTGTGCAAATGTCACGCAGCGTTTCTTAATGTCGCTTTGGTCATAAATTAAAAACTGATGTTGAGCAATCTGCGCGTTAAATTAAAAACTGATGTTGAGCAATCTGCGCGTTAAATTAAAAACTGATGTTGAGCAATCTGCAATGACGCTCTCAGTCAATGGCGTTCGGCTGAAAACAAAGAAACCGGGAAATGGAGGGTTAAGAAGCATACATCAATTTCATCCCACGATGGTTTTCCTTTCGATTAGCTAATCTGCCGCGGGGACGTTGAAAGCGGGACGGAGGTGCGCTTCCCCCACTTCCTTACTTTTAACATTGGGGCGTCGCTGCAGGAAGGAAGCGCCTTTAGATGCTGATGCCTGCCGACGTGTGGAAGGTGGTGATGCCTGCACCAACGGGTGGAAGGTGGCGGTGCCTGCACCAACGTGTAGAAGGTGGCGGTACCTGCCAACGTGTAGAAGGTGGCGGTACCTGCACCAACGTGTGGAAGGTGGCGGTGCCTGCCAACGTGTGGAAGGTGGCGGTGCCTTCCAACGTGTGGAAGGTGGCGGTGCCTGCCAACGTGTGGAAGGTGGCGGTGCCTTCCAACGTGTGGAAGGTGGCGGTGCCTGCACCAACGTGTGGAAGGTGGTGATGCCTGCCAACGTGTAGAAGGTGGCGGTACCTGCCAACGTGTAGAAGGTGGCGGTACCTGCACCAACGTGTGGAAGGTGGCGGTGCCTGCCAACGTGTGGAAGGTGGCGGTGCCTTCCAACGTGTGGAAGGTGGCGGTGCCTGCCAACGTGTGGAAGGTGGCGGTACCTGCCAACGTGTGGAAGGTGGTGATGCCTGCCAACGTGTGGAAGGTGGCGGTGCCTCGACCACTATGAGTCTCGTATCGGCAAACTGAAACTGAAGTGGCTTTCATTTCTGATGGATGCTGTTGGATCATCATATTGGTTGATATGAAGACAAAGAAGATCTCCGAGATACATGTACACTGACCTTTACTGATATATTCATCAATGTCACACAGTATATCCGAGAGGTGATATGACGACAGAGGAGAAATAGAATGCATGTAAACTGACCTTTACTGGTATCAATGTCAGACAGTATCGAGCGGAGAAGATATGAACTGCGCCATATATCTCCGCGCCATAAACAGTCCAGCTATGCAGTCGGGGAGGGGGGGGGGGGCGGTGCCGCGGGTCGGGTTGACGGCCAAGTGAAGGTTGTTTAGATAGTGACCATATGTGCCACCACCAAAACCTCGCTATGAGGGCCGTCTGCCCACGGCTTGCAGTCGCGGATAGGGGGATATGTTCGATACAGTTTCTGACGACATACATGTTTCAGATTCTCTGTTTGCTGAATTAGTCATTTCATTGCTATGTTTATTCACCAGCAGGGTGTCTCGTTTCTCAGCTATTAACAGGTGAAGTCAATTCAACCGAACCTAAAACGCAATTGGCATACATGCGTTTCACATATCAGCAATTCACCTGCGAAAGACCAGGTGGTGGAGGTAGACCCCTTATATGACCAGGTGGTGGAGGTAGATCCCTTATATGACCAGGTGGTGGAGGTGGATCCCTTATACCAGGTGGGGGAGGTAGATCCCTTATATGACCAGGTGGTGGAGGTGGATCCCTTATATGACCAGGTGGTGGAGGTAGATCCCTTATATGACCAGGTGGTGGAGGTGGATCCCTTATATGACCAGGTGGTGGAGGTAGATCCCTTATATGACCAGGTGGTGAAGGTGGATCCCTTATACCAGGTGGGGAGGTGGATCCCTTATATGACCAGGTGGTGGAGGTGGATCCCTTATACCAGGTGGGGAGGTAGATCCCTTATATGACCAGGTGGTGGAGGTGGATCCCTTATATGACCAGGTGGTGGAGGTAGATCTCTTATATGACCAGGTGGTGGAGGTAGATCCCTTATATGACCAGGTGGTGGAGGTAGATCCCTTATATGACCAGGTGGTGGAGGTAGATCCCTTATATGACCAGGTGGTGGAGGTGGATCCCTTATATGACCAGGTGGTGGAGGTAGATCCCTTATATGACCAGGTGGTGGAGGTAGATCCCTTATATGACCAGGTGGTGGAGGTAGATCCCTTATATGACCAGGTGGTAGAGGTAGATCCCTTATATGACCAGGTGGTGGAGGTGGATCCCTTATATGACCAGGTGGTGGAGGTGGATCCCTTATATGACCAGGTGGTGGAGGTAGATCCCTTATATGACCAGGTGGTGGAGGTAGATCCCTTATATGACCAGGTGGTGGAGGTAGATCCCTTATATGACCAGGTGGTGGAGGTGGATCCCTTATATGACCAGGTGGTGGAGGTAGATCCCTTATATGACCAGGTGGTGGAGGTGGATCCCTTATACCAGGTGGGGGAGGTAGATCCCTTATATGACCAGGTGGTGGAGGTAAATCCCTTATATGACCAGGTAGTGGAGGTAGATCCTTATATGACCAGGTGGTGGAGGTAGATCCCTTATATGACCAGGTGGTGGAGGTAAATCCCTTATATGACCAGGTGGTGGAGGTAAATCCCTTATACCAGGTGGGGGAGGTAGATCCCTTATATGACCAGGCGATGGAGGTGGATCCCTTATACCATGTGGGGGAGGTAGATCCCTTATATGACCAGGTGGTGGAGGTAGATTCCTTATACCAGGTGGGGGAGGTAGATCCCTTATATGACCAGGTGGTGGAGGTAAATCCCTTATATGACCAGGTGGTGGAGGTAGATCCTTGTATGACCAGGTGGTGGAGGTAGATCCCTTATATGACCAGGTGGTGGAGGTAAATCCCTTATATGACCAGGTGGTGGAGGTAAATCCCTTATACCAGGTGGGGGAGGTAGATCCCTTATATGACCAGGCGATGGAGGTGGATCCCTTAGACCATGTGGGGAGGTAGATCCCTTATATGACCAGGTGGTGGAGGTGGATCCCTTATACCAGGTGGGGGAGGTAGATCCCTTATATGACCAGGTGGTGGAGGTGGATCCCTTATACCATGTGGGGAGGTAGATCCCTTATATGACCAGGTGGTGGAGGTGGGTCCCTTATACCAGGTGGAGGAGGTAGATCCCTTATATGACTAGGTGGTGGAGGTAGATCCCTTATATGACCAGGTGGTGGAGGTAAATCCCTTATATGACCAGGTGGTGGAGGTAGATCCCTTATATGACTAGGTGGTGGAGGTAGATCCCTTATATGACCAGGTGGTGGAGGTGGATCCCTTATATGACCAGGTGGTGGAGGTAGATCCCTTATATGACCAGGTGGTGAAGGTGGATCCCTTATATGACCAGGTGGTGGAGGTAGATCCCTTATATGACCAGGTGGTGGAGGTAGATCCCTTATATGACCAGGTGGTGGAGGTAGATCCCTTATATGACCAGGTGGTGGAGGTAGATCCCTTATATGACCAGGTGGTGGAGGTAGATCCCTTATATGACCAGGTGGTGGAGGTAGATCCCTTATATGACCAGGTGGTGGAGGTAGATCCCTTATATGACCAGGTGGTGGAGGTAGATCCCTTATATGACCAGGTGGTGGAGGTAGATCCCTTATATGACCAGGTGGTGGAGGTAGATCCCTTATATGACCAGGTGGTGGAGGTAGATCCCTTATATGACCAGGTGGTGGAGGTAGATCCCTTATATGACCAGGTGGTGGAGGTAGATCCCTTATATGACCAGGTGGTGGAGGTAGATCCCTTATATGACCAGGTGGTGGAGGTAGATCCCTTATATGACCAGGTGGTGGAGGTAGATCCCTTATATGACCAGGTGGTGGAGGTAGATCCCTTATATGACCAGGTGGTGGAGGTAGATCCCTTATATGACCAGGTGGTGGAGGTAGATCCCTTATATGACCAGGTGGTGGAGGTAGATCCCTTATATGACCAGGTGGTGGAGGTGGATCCCTTATATGACCAGGTGGTGGAGGTGGATCCCTTATATGACCAGGTGGTGGAGGTGGATCCCTTGTATTACCAGGTGGTGGAGGTGGATCCCTTATATGACCAGGTGGTGGAGGTAGATCCCTTATATGACCAGGTGGTGGAGGTAGATCCCTTATATGACCAGGTGGTGGAGGTAGATCCCTTATATTACCAGGTGGTGGAGCTAGATCCCTTATATGACCAGGTGGTGGAGGTAGATCCCTTATATTACCAGGTGGTGGAGGTGGATCCCTTATATGACCAGGTGGTGGAGGTAGATCCCTTATATGACCAGGTGGTGGAGGTAGATCCCTTATACCAGGTGGTGGAGGTGGATCCCTTATATGACCAGGTGGTGGAGGTGGATCCCTTGTATTACCAGGTGGTGGAGGTGGATCCCTTATATGACCAGGTGGTGGAGGTAGATCCCTTATATGACCAGGTGGTGGAGGTAGATCCCTTATATGACCAGGTGGTGGAGGTGGATCCCTTGTATTACCAGGTGGTGGAGGTGGATCCCTTATATGACCAGGTGGTGGAGGTAGATCCCTTATATGACCAGGTGGTGGAGGTAGATCCCTTATATGACCAGGTGGTGGAGGTAGATCCCTTATATGACCAGGTGGTGGAGGTAGATCCCTTATATGACCAGGTGGTGGAGGTAGATCCCTTATATGACCAGGTGGTGGAGGTAGATCCCTTATATGACCAGGTGGTGGAGGTAGATCCCTTATACCAGGTGGTGGAGGTGGATCCCTTATATGACCAGGTGGTGGAGGTGGATCCCTTGTATTACCAGGTGGTGGAGGTGGATCCCTTATATGACCAGGTGGTGGAGGTAGATCCCTTATATGACCAGGTGGTGGAGGTAGATCCCTTATATGACCAGGTGGTGGAGGTGGATCCCTTGTATTACCAGGTGGTGGAGGTGGATCCCTTATATGACCAGGTGGTGGAGGTAGATCCCTTATATGACCAGGTGGTGGAGGTAGATCCCTTATATGACCAGGTGGTGGAGGTAGATCCCTTATATTACCAGGTGGTGGAGGTAGATCCCTTATATGACCAGGTGGTGGAGGTAGATCCCTTATATGACCAGGTGGTGGAGGTAGATCCCTTATATGACCAGGTGGATCCCTTATATGCTTCATTGCGTGAGCTGTGTACGCAGTAAAATCGTTATCGAAAAATCGCACCTCACGCTGGCCAGGAACATGTTTGTTTCGCTGGTCTGACTGATCCATACTGCATTGCTATGACGTGTGTCGGCCTAGCAACGAACCTGTTCAGCTATTCAGGAATGCAGTACGTTAGCAATGATTTGCAGTACGTTAGCAATTATTTGCAGTACGTTAGCAATAATTTGCAGTACGTTAGCAATTCTTTGCAGTACTTTAGCAATTATTTGCCGTACTTTAGCAATTCTTTGCAGTACACTAGCAATTCTTTGCAGTACTTTAGCAATTCTTTGCAGTACGTTAGCAATTATTTGCAGTACTTTAGCAATTATTTGCAGTACTTTAGAAATTCAGCATGGTTCTGTAATTCATTCGCAGTCAATGTAATCAAATATTAAAGTTTTGCGTCGTTAGAGTAAGGCTGTAAGCAATACATATTATATTAACGGAAGGACCAACCAGTTTCTATCTACCACCCCGTTTTGAATGGATGAGTCGGGTAGACGTCACCTGTTTGTTTTGCTCCCCGGGCGGAGTGTTACGTCGACTTTCCTCTGGAAGTTATAGTAAAAGTTGACGGTATATTTAAATAAAGGAAACCCAGTTTGGCCATTGTTCTTCTTACGGAACACATGGCTACCATGTGGCCATATGGTTCGCGATTCCGGCATGCGGGGGGGCGTGAGTATGAAGCGGAAGTTGGTCAGGCGCTGTCATACAAAAGCAGATCATACGGTACAGGCACTTTGATTCGGTACACTTGGGTGTACCGAAGCAGATCATACGGTACAGGCACTTTGATTCGGTACACTTTGGTGTACCGAAGCAGATCATACGGTACAGGCACTTTGATTCGGTACACTTGGGTGGAGCATGAGCGAATGGCTAATATAACCCGCTCTCATATTCCGTGGATGATGGTGAAGGATGATGTGATGATGGTGAAGGATGATGTGATGATGGTGAAGGATGATGTGATGATGGTGAAGGATGATGTGATGATGGTGAAGGATGTTGTGATGATGGTGAAGGATGATGGTGAATGATGATGTGATGATGGTGAAGGATGATGTGATGATGATGATGGATGATGTGATGATGTGATGATGGTGAAGGATGATGTGATGATGGTGAAGGATGGTGTGATGATGGTGAAGGAGGATGTGATGATGGTGAAGGATGGTGTGATGATGGTGAAGGAGGATGTGATGATGGTGAAGGATGATGTGATGAGGGTGAAGGATGGTGTAATGATAGTGAAGGACGATGTGATGATGGTGAAGGATGGTGTGATGATGTGAAGGATGTTGTGATGATGGTGAAGGATGGTGTGATGTTGGTGAAGGATGGTGTGATGATAGTGAAGGATGATGTGATGATGGTGAAGGATGATGTGATGATGGTGAAGGATGATGTGATGAGGGTGAAGGATGATGTGATGATGGTGAAGGATGATGTGATGATGGTGAAGGATGATGGTGAATGATGATGTGATGATGGTGAATGATGATGTGATGATGGTGAATGATGATGTGATGATGGTGAAGGATGATGTGATGATGGTGAAGGATGATGTGATGATGGTGAAGGATGATGTGATGATGGTGAAGGATGGTGTGATGATGTGAAGGATGTTGTGATGATGGTGAAGGATGGTGTGATGTTGGTGAAGGATGGTGTGATGATGGTGAAGGATGATGTGATGATGGTGAAGGATGATGTGATGATGGTGAAGGATGATGTGATGAGGGTGAAGGATGATGTGATGATGGTGAAGTTTCGCCATATATCAGCCTATTGTTCTGGATGTGCCTGTATTATCGGCTCGGATGTATCGCAAGTGTTTCCAAGTGTGCTTGAAACACTGAGTGCCGTGTTTTGAGGACATTCCGGACGTTCAGCCATGAGCGCCATATGACGAAAGGGGTGGGTCACAGTGCCCTAAAGCAGAAAGTTATCATTAAAGACTCCCAGCAAACGTGCATAGTAGAAACAGGAACACTTGTTTTTGGAATAAGCGCATGAGCTGACGTGCCTATGCAAGTTCGTGAAATGGAAGTTCGTGCATCCTCAGCTAATTGTTTGACTTGGACCCAGCTGTGTCAGCACGATGAGTGCTTTCACTGCTTATGATTTATGCAATGTTGCAATGGAAACGACAGTTTGCAATGAAAATACAAATAACAAACCCAACCCATGTTGCTATGAGCCGGCACTTCACTCGCCAGCTTGCATGCTCGGCTCACGTGACAATTAACTGGTGCAAGGCCGCAGTATTATTAGTATGCATTCTGTGTATTTCGTATGCAAAACACCCAGTTTGAGTGCTGCTTAAGCGTATCCAATTCAGAGCCTGGTGTGTGCTGAGTGCCTGTTGTGTGCTGAGTGCCTGCTGTGTGCTGAGTGCCTGCTGTGTGCTGAGTGCCTGCTCTGTGCTGAGTGCCTGCTGTGTGCTGAGTGCATGATGTGTGCTGAGTGCCTGCTCTGTGCTGAGTGCCTGTTGTGTGCTGAGTGCCTGCTGTGTGCTGAGTGCCTGCTGAGTGCTGAGTGCCTGCTGAGTTCAACGTACCTCGAGAGTTGTCATGCGCTGCAGGGTGTGCTCTCCTTTTTGTAAGGATTCTGCATACGTTTAGTAGCGACATTCCCAGTATTCGTCACAAACTGGCATTGGCAGCTGGTGATGGTGGGGGGGGGGGGGAGGGGGGGGGGGGGCAGGGTGCAGCTGGTGTCGCTCCCGTGTTCGTTATCGGGTCGTCAGTCTGCACGCTTCACTGCTCGTTACATTGATAAACTCTGAACTAGCCAACGCTACCGGTATGACGAGGGTGCATTGAAAGAGATGACGATTTTCTTTACAAATGAAATGTTCGATTAAGATATTACTTTGTGTTACTTTTCCTATTCGCCAATCGTTTGTGATACTTTCCACGCCATTTTTTTTTACTTTGGCTTCACCCCAGCAGCGCAAATTAATTTGCTTTCCGTTTGACGTTTTATCCACTGGATACATTTTAACCCTATTTGTAACAGGCTCCTGGCTACCCCTATTTGTAACAGGGGGGCGGATTCCGCCCCCCCCCGGATATCTCGAGATCTACCCGTCCGATTTTCAAAAATGAAACGGTGTTTGGTTCCCCTCAACACGATCTACATTTATAAGTAATACAAAATATAAATTTGGGATAGGGGGGCAACAGGGGGGCAAAAACTACAAATTTTAGTGGTATTTTTGATCCAACATAGCTTTCATGTTTATCGACCGATTTTAACACAACTAATAGGAATCGATAGAGATTGAATTGGAAATTGATATATGACGGTGACGTTTGCAAATTCAAAAATCATAGGCGTGTGCAGGTTACTCAATATGGGGGTGAAGTAAATGCGTAATAAAACCATTTTTTGATGTTGCTTTTTTGATAAATGAAATAGTATGAGATTGAGACATTTTTTGCCATAGGCGGTACCAGGTTAGTGAAAAAGGGGTACAATTGGGAAAAGTATTAACCGCAGACAAGTTGCTACCCAGCACTATAAATATGTTACTGATCATAGATAGTTCCTTTTTGCATGTTGTACTTCATCATAGGCGTATCCAGGATCCAAACTGGGGCGGCGCAAGACCTTTTGATAAGTATATTATCCGCTATTATGATACTAACTAGTCAGCAGTGACTATTTCACTTACAACTTCAATTATCATTGCTTACCCCCCTTTTTACCCTACCTGGACTCGCCTATTATCTTATAATCATTCGTAGAGTAGCCTGTGGTGCGTGTTTCATCCGAAAACTGCAGTATGTCATGTCATTGTACGACCATGCCTCTTAGTTTCCTTGCAATAATATGACCCCCTTTCTTCCATTCCTGAGCGCGCCTCTGCAAAAAATGACTTTATTCCCTTTTCTGGTCTCATATGTGCATATATTATTATAAGCTAAACGTATATTGCGCCGTTATCGCTGGCATATCGTCATCACCATGCCAGTCACCCCCTTTTCATGTTCCTGAACACGCCCCTGAAACTCTATATGTAATAAATTATGCAAATAATGGAAGCAGAAGCTATCTTTTACATCTTGATAGCTATAAATGCCCCTTGCATTGCTCTATTGGCTTCCCGCCAAGCATTGAATACTTCCTGGAAACCCCCCCCCCCCTTTTCAAGCCCCTGAAACCGCCTCTGCCATGCAATTTTTATGATATTTCATTAACATCAACTAATTTTCACTTGTTGCAATCACCGTAAGCCGATGTAACTCCTTCATACTTGATGCAGTTAAGAAGAAACCGTGAAGATCGCATTTCCGTATTATCGCCAAATGTCGCCTCCGAACCCACCCAAAACTGTGCCCTGGAACCGCCTCTGTTCAGGTTAAGAACTCCAAATTTTGACTCCAAATGCGGTATTCAATTTTATGAAAAGTCCCAAAATTTAATGGGCCTGCTCCGTTCTCGCAGATATCTCCGTTCTGGAGATATCTGCGAAAAACATGAGGGGGGGGGGGGCGGAATCCCCCCCCCCCCTGTTGCAAATAGGGTTAAGGGGACAATTGTTTGAGTTGTATTGATGACGATAGAATAACGCGAACGAGGATCAGATGTTCAATATTTTACAACGATCTCCTTAAGACGAACTCTAATCTGCGCGGCCCTAAAGCTCCAATCAGCCCAATCAATAAAGCCCCCAAAAAAACTCTTTAATTATTATTTTTTAAACCTGGATATAGCTGATTCCAAGCTGCACTCTACTCTATACTTTTTATCCACATCGCCAGGCTTCAGAAAAGTTAAAACGGCATGACGCTTAAAGGAAATAGTTCACCTTGGAAAATTTTCCCAAACATGATTTGATTATAGTTTATAATACAATTGATATTTATATTGTCAAAAATGGCCTTATATCGCGCCGATTCAGGACAGAAGGCCGTACATTATTATTGTTTATCAAAACTATATGCATACTCTCTGAGTCAGAGTCCTGACGTCACGCGAATTTAAAAAAAAATGGTTCAGCCAATCAGATTCGAATGTAGTCGCGTAAGGATATACTCACATTGGAGATGTGCCAACTGGCGACCGGCGGGTCGCTTGCTAGCACCAGATGCAAGCTGATTTGCTGATGGTATTGCCTCTGCCCGGGCTAGAACCAGTACAACATTCTTTCGCCAGCACCGCATTCCTTCGCCAAAAAAGCAAATATATTCTGCTGGAGAGTCTTTTCAGTCCAGAAAACTTGCAGATAGGGGTTTCCCAACACGGGCTACAAAACTGGTATCTCAGTTTAAAACTAATGTTGAAGGTGAACTATTTCCTTTAACATGTGTATCCTCTAGCTCGGGGCACTCCCACTGCTGCACTCCCCACTATTTCCCACAGTAGCCAAGGAAGGTGACAGCACTGCACTCCCACTGCTGCACTCCCCACTATTTCCCACAGTAGCCAAGGAAGGTGACAGCACTGCACTCCCACTGCTGCACTCCCCACTATTTCCCACAGTAGCCAAGGAAGGTGACAGCACTGCACTCCCACTGCTGCACTCCCCACTATTTCCCACAGTAGCCAAGGAAGGTGACAGTACTGCAAATAATGCGTGGCGATCTCGCCTGCACCACATACGCCAATCATATGCGTCATACGCCAATCATATGCGTCATACGCCAATCATATGCGTCATGCGCCAAATCATATGCGTCATATGCGAATCATATGCGTCATATGCGAATCATATGCGCTGCCTTGGTCTCATACGATGGGCGAGGTTCCCTTTTGCCCAACTACCTCGGAAAACGACATTTCGCAACATTTTGCGTCTTGAGCACTCGCGTGGTTGCGTGATAAAGTGGAAACAATGAAACAGGTGGAGTTTTGTGCAGACGTCTGCGATTTCAGATAGCGTTCATGCGAGTCACAGGCACAGGCTTGTATGTAGCATGTTAGGCAGACTATTAGGCAGACTTGTATGTAGCATGTTAGGCAGACTATTAGGCAGACTTGTATGTAGCAGGTTAGGCAGACTATTAGGCAGACTTGTATGTAGCAGGTTAGGCAGACTATTAGGCAGACTTGTATGTAGCAGGTTAGGCAGACTATTAGGCAGACTTGTATGTAGCAGGTTAGGCAGACTATTAGGCAGACTTGTATGTAGCATGTTAGGCAGACTATTAGGCAGACTTGTATGTAGCATGTTAGGCAGACTATTAGGCAGACTTGTATGTAGCATGTTAGGCAGACTATTAGGCAGACTTGTATGTAGCATGTTAAGGCGGCTGGCGAAATATTGGGCGGCACGATCCAGATAATGTTATTCTCTTGTAACGGATGAAATATTCACCCAGCCAAAAACTGACCTGAACCCGCTGTTCATCAGGTGTATAAGATAGCCAAATAACAACCAAATAGCAGCCCAATAACAGCCAAATAACAGCCAAATAACAGCCCAATAACAGCCAAATAACAGTCAAATAACAGCCAAATAACAGCCAAATAACAGTCCTGCTGTTAATGCAACACACTATCGTTCTCCATGCTTTAAGAATTCATTGACATTGACCAAATTTTTAACGAACTAGAAATAAACTCATTTTTGTTCACACATCTCGACAGAAAAAAAACAATGCCTACTGTTGTACAGAGCCCAGCACTCCAGAGTGGCATTGCCACTTATGCACGTGCTACTTGTCACTGACGTCATCATTGCTTGCATCACATCGTCTGGCCATTAGCCACCAAATGTCGACTGTCGCTCTGTTTGTCTGTCGACTGTCGCTCTGTTTGTGTATAAGGCACTGTGAACTGTTTGCTGTGTCTGTCGACTGTCGCTCTGTTTGTCTGTCTGTCGACTGTCGCTCTGTTTGTGTATAAGGCACTGTGAACTGTTCGCTGTGTCTGTCGACTGTCGCTCTGTTTGTGTATAAGGCACTGTGAACTGTTCGCTGTGTCTGTCGACTGTCGCTCTGTTTGTGTATAAGGCACTGTGAACTGTTTGCTGTGTCTGTCGACTGTCGCTCTGTTTGTGTATAAGGCACTGTGAACTGTTTGTTTGTCTGTCGACTGTCGCTCTGTTTGTGTATAAGGCACTGTGAACTGTTTGTTGTGCATCGCCGCTCGCCGGGTGCCTCGAATAACTGCAGTGCAGCACGGCACCTTGAAGGGTCAGTGCAATATACTATGTCTCGTGCAACACTGTAAGCAAAATTATATACCAGCATCACCAGTCCAATGATTCCGTTGGGATTAGCGCAACAGTTACTCACTTTCTTTTCCACAGTGATGATGGATAACCACAGTGCCCTTTTTCGTCATCCAGAAACACAACACCCTGTCTGATTCCAATATTTATTGGAAAATCACGCTTTCTCTTTTCCACTGTCGGGCAAAAGGGGCGCGAGTAAATTTACGAATCCGGTCCCGGAAGTCTCAGCACTAGGCTAATGGGGAAACGTCGCCGACCATGTGTCCGCTGGCCTGAAGGCAGAAAGTGCTGCTTTGTGTTTCCCTCCCCTCCATGCTTCGATACCAGCCGCTGCGATGCGGCCGTACACCGTGATGCCGTGATGCCGTGATGCCGCTGCGATGCGGCCGTACCAGTCACGGTATCGCCGGTCACGGCAAACGGTATCGTCGGTCACGGCAAACGGTATCGTCGGTCACGGCAAACGGTATCGTCGGTCACGGCAAACGGTATCGTCGGTCGCGGCAAACGGTATCGTCGGTCACGGCAAACGGTATCCCAGTGAACACAATAATCTGACTCGCTATCACCTGGTTGTATCACCTGTATCATCTGACTCGCTATCACCTGGTTGTATCACCTATATCATCTGATTGCCTATCACCTGGCTGTATGATATGATAACGATCGAGTGCCTGTTGACTCGCGCTTTTTGTATTGTTTCTATATGATAACGAACGAGTGCCTGTTGACTCGCGCTTCTTGTATTGTTTCCCGGACGTGCCAGTCCACTCCGCCGTTTCTATATCCTAAACTAAACCTTGTCTGTCCAAAGCGGCCGATTATGTTGTCTGCCATCTCGGCGTCTGTTGGCTGCCTGACTTCTGCCCACTCCGCTGACCAGCTCTGTTCTCTGTTGTCCCCAGGTGCTGATGTCTGCAGTGCTGCTGGCCAATCAAGTGCGCGCTGCTAGCATTTTCTTCCCCGTCGACGAAAGTATGATGCAGCTGACGTTTGGAAAATTCGGGCATATTGTGATCAGTGTATGGTGGTGTTTTTGCTTTCGCTTATTGCTACACCTTGTTAGGTCTAATTTAATACCAAAATAAGGGAAAAACAACAACATTAAGTACAATATACAATTGGTTAAGTCCAATTTAAACAGATAAACTCCAAATTAAATGTAGATGATGTATTTAACATATACTAATACTAGCATGATATACATGATATACATGATATACTCCTCACTGATGCCGCCCAATAACGTTTAAAGCTTACTTTTGACTCACTGTTATAAAACAAGAAAACAGCACCTAAGATTCCAAAGCCAGGAACCAGCTCACTGTTGAAACTGAATGAATCATGTTCAAGTCCTGACATAAGTAGGTATATCATTCCCGGACTTCACCCAGACTTAGTTCATAACCAGGGTGTATAAAAACGGGCCTGTCTCCGCTAAACTTTGTTAGTGATGTACAGTAGCAGCGCGTCAAATATTAACAATGTTAAAAGTTCGGTGGTTTAAAGCAGCTTACACTAACTGCCTACTGGTTGGAAACTAGCCTCCCCACGGTGCAACGAAATGCCGCAGCTTTTCGAACAAACATCCGTATGTTTCAAGCGATATCCGAGTGTCTGCTGTTTACTATTGTAGCGATTCAGGCCTGGGTGCTGTGAGAGTTCTGGCCACATTTCTCTTCGCTTAACCCTATTCCCTGCGGGCAGCCAGAATTACGTTAACCTGCGGGGGTGGCAGATTCTACCCCCCCCCCCCCCCCTAGAGATCTCGAGAATCACTCGGTCGATTTCGATGGGACAAGCGCCATTCGATTCGTCATAGCAGGATATTTATTTTTGTACCCCAATATTTATTTTTTTGTTCAAAAATGGGGGCCAGGGGGCAAAAAATAGGAATTTTTGGGTGCATTTTGATAGGTCATTGCGGCCATGTGGTTCGACCGATTGTAATGCAACAAACGTTTTTGAGCTTGAAATGTACTGGTCTTCAATATATAAAAACACAAGTACCAAAATAAAAAATTATAGGCGTATTCAGGGATGTAAAATGGGGGGGGGGGGATTTTCTGATAACAAATATGTGCTGTTCGTGATTGTTTGGGACGATATGAACGCCACATGTGGACATTGTATGCTGTAATTTGTTAAATTGGATTTATTGCGCATATGCGGATCCAGGTAAACAACGTGGAGGCACTATGCGCGTAACGCTTTTTATCATCTTGCTAATTTTAAGTTTGATCTAATTTCAGGGAGGTTATCGCCTCCCATTTGTTGTACTTGAGTGCGCCTCTGCCCAAAGATACTTACAATCCCGGTATGTATGATGCATATTGAAGTGAAAATGTTTCTGACGCATTTATTGCACCGCAAACTACGAATGAATTATGCGCCGCACAACCGTATTCGTAACACCCTCCCAAAAACGGGTCATAGTCGGGTCATAGTCGGGTCAACTGGTCATTCAAGTGGACAACATATTACACAGGAGCCTGGCACAGGAGCCTGGCACCGCCTTTCAAAACTTCGACACAACGCGTATAATTCAATTTTGGGAAAATTCACAAAGTTTTAAGACGGTTTAGAAGCGGCAAGCGAAAACCATCGGGGGAGGGGGGCAGAATCTGCCCCCCCCCCCCCTGCAGGGAATAGGGAATTAACCTGCAGCTGTCTACATAATACTGTCACTACGTCAATGCTCTGTCACTTTGGTAATATGTTGTCCACTTGAATGACCAGTTGACCCGCCTGTGTCCCGCCTGTGACCCGTATGTGACCCGCCTGTGACCCGCCTGTGACTCGCCTGTGGCCCGCCTGTGACCCGCCTGTGACCCGCCTGTGACCCGCATGTGACCCGCCTGTGACCCGACTATGACCCAACTGTGACCCGCATGTGACCCGCCTGTGACCCGTATGTGATCCGCCTGTGACCCGACTATGACCCGCATGTGACCCGCCTGTGACCCCCCTGTGACCCGCCTGTGATCCACCTGTGACCCGCCTGTGACCCGCCTGTGACCCGCATGTGACCCGACTATGACCCGCCTGTGACCCGCCTGTGACCCGACTATGAACCGCCTGTGACCCGCCTGTGACCCGCCTGTGACCCGCCTGTGACTGGCCTGTGACATGTGTGACCCGCCTGTGACCCGTCTGTGACCCGCCTGTGTGACCCGACTATGACCCACATGTTACTCGTCTGTGACCCGCCTGTGACCCGCCTGTGACCTTGCTGTGTCTTACAGCTGAGCCAACTACAGAACTTCCAGTGGTTTTCAAAACACAGCCGAAATGCGCCAAAAACTCGGCAGGGCTCTGTTCTGGTACGGACATACTCCAGTATCCGAAGTAAGTACAACGCCAATAGTGGTGTAAGTACAACGCCAATAGTGGTGTAAGTACAACGCCAATAGTGGTGTAAGTACAACGCGAACATTCACAATGACCATGACCGACCCAGGGCGGCTAACATATTGATTTGGTTGAAATGGAAAGTTGAAATATGTTATATGTTGTTTTGTGGTTGTAATGTAAGCCAGGCTTGGTTGCGTAAAATAATTATAATCCCTGCAAATTAAGTGCTGGTCATTGGTCAGGTATTTGTGGAAATACAGGTTAATTATTTGCATCACATGTTTTGCGCTGTTTTTTTAGACACGATCAAGAAATTGAGAAGTTAAACACAAATCCTGCTTTCAAACTAAAGCCAGGGGATTATTAACTTTATTTTCCGTATACCCTGTAGAGAGTTTGTGCCAGGCGCCTCGCCACGAAATTTTGAGTGTGTGGGGGGGGGGGTGGACCCATAAGTCCATATTTTCCAGTCAACAATCAACATTATGGTACGCACTAGTGATGTCATTTTCAGAGAATTCCTGCAACTTGACCAAACCGATACCAATTTCATTGTAGCTATGCTGACCGAAAACCAAACTGATTTTTCCCATCCTGAAAATGACCCATTTTTGACCGACTTTCAATATTGGTGTAAGAGGTTGGCAAGCGTAACTTTGCATATTCAGGTGCATTTTTTAGGGAAAGAAATACCTCAATAATACTTAATAGTATTGATGATCAGAGGCCATTCTTATAAAAAGAAATCGAGCCGTGGCTGTACTTTTTTAATGACCTCAGTACCCGGCGCGGGAGATGTTTAGCGTCGAAACAGCGCCTCGGAAATGCAGCAGCAAAGCCAAATAATATGCAGGTATTTTACACACTGCCCAAACATAGCAAATGTCCAGTCCTGGGGCCATTCTTTAAAAAAAAAATCGACCCACGGATCGATTTTGTTTTATAAGAATGACCTCAGAATCCAAATAAATTGCCTGACATTGTTATTTCACAGCTGGATACCTGCAGAACATGTCGAACTTCGGCAAAAAAAGGTGGCTGGTCTGATGCATATCGCTGACTTGCTTGACCGAAACATACCTAAAATTTGTTCTCTGACCAACCAATAACCGATTCGGTATTGGAATTTTTTGGCTATACCAAAAAATGTATTACCAAATGACATCACTAGTACGCACGCATTCAGAAGAACCGACTCTATTTCCCTTCCTTCATTTTCATTCAACTATTTTAATGAGGATCGCCAGAACTCTTACTTCATGACTTTTTCCTTCTTCCTGATATTAATAATTTGACACATTAAGTTTTATCTACACCACGCTGCAGCCTGAAACCAACTCCGTTCTATCGTCATTCCATAGCTTACCAGGAATGCGTCAGGAATCCCGAAAGTCAATGTTCGCTGGTGGAATTTTAATGTTCTTATGACAGAGCATATCTCAGTGATGGTGACTTCATGGATAAAATCGTCGAGAAAGCTCTGTGGAAGGAACAGGACCCAGTTGATTGTTGCGATGTCGGATGCGGTCGCTAAATCCGCGAAAGAATGCGCCTGGTGCGGTTATTTCACTCTTACCGCCTCGGGTAGACTTCTTAGGCCGTTCGTAGGCACTGCTATTTTTCCGGTTCTTGACATATTTCTCACTATTCACAGCACCCCGCAAACCAAAACATATCCTCAGTTGTAAACATGCTGTTCACCCTTGACATGAATGCACTTCAGGTTGTCAAAGATGTTCCGTTACATACAACAATTACACCTATATGGACACAATGTATCAGCCAAATTCTGGACTGACCCAGGGTTCTATGGCAGATGCCATTGGCGTACCGAGTATACGGTCATTCAGGGCATGACCTGGTCCTTTGGACCCGAGGCGCCCATGCAAAGCTGGCGCCCCTCCGATCAGTGACAGCGCCACTCCGGCCAGTGACGACGCCCCTCCGGTCAGTGCCCGCGCCCCTAAGGCGAGGGACGGCGCCCCTCCGATCAGTGACGGCGCCCCTCCGGCGAGTGACGGCGCCCCTCCGACCAGTGACGACGCCCCTCCGGTCAGTGACGGCGCCCCTCCGGTTAGTGACCGCGCCCCTGAGGCGAGGGACGGCGCCCCTCCGACCAGTGACCACGCCCCTCCGGCGAGTGACGGCCCACGCACCTCCGGCGAGTGACGGCGCCCCTCCGACTAGTCACTGCCCCTCTCCGACCCGTGACGGTGCACCTCCTGACAGTCACGGCGCCCCTCCGGCTAGTGACGGCACCCCCTCCAGCCAGTGACGGCGCCCTTCCGTCCGTCCGTAGCCCCCCCCCCCCCTGCAAAATGTTCGCCAATATTGGTGGCGCTCCTGTCGATCGGGGGGCGCCCCTCAAGGCTGTATCAAGGATGTATCCAATTTGCGTAGTCCCAAGAATTCTGCCCCGCATCGTTTTGAGCGATGACAAAAATATTTTGCAAATAATGTAGATTTTTAACCTAAACATGGTTTGGATCGCGGTTGTAGCGGGGGGGGGGGGGGGGAGGGCCGTCCCCCCACACCCACACACACACTTTTTATTTTTTATTTTTAGAGTAGGGTGGCCGGGCCACAAAAGCCCCCCCCCCCCCCCCCCCCCCCCCCCCCGGTGGCGACGCCCATGGTTTGTGCCACATCATAGCAGAATGTAACGCACCTTTTTCTTGTATGTATTTCTTAATTGTTGATTGGCAATATCTTATCCATAAATGTATTATATTCGGTAAATAGTTGGCTTTTATTTAATTGAGCTACAATATATTGTGCCTCAATTGACCCTAGGCCAAGCATTTACCAAATACAAGGAATTACTGCATTTATCATTCAGTAATTTGATTTGTATTACAGTAATTTGATTTGACGTTACGAGTACATAAAGCAACAAGGTCTTAAGTTGTCCGATCATATCCTGTTCACATCGCAAGACAGTATTACATGATAAGGACGTGAGACTTAGTGTACAGGGACGTCCAGTTAGTGTAAATTAGATGTACACGATGCATTCGAATGATCACATTTGCAGTAAAGGCTGTGCTAACGGGAATCGGTCTATATTTGGCACATCCGTGCTTATCTGTCTAGCCTTGGAATTCCAGACAGAAATACGGGGTTTAAAATCAAATGTTTAAATTATCTCTTGTGAAAATCTCGATTAGAAGCATCGTTGAAGTTGTGTTTGCTCTGGTTGGCTAATAAGTATCTCATGGAACAGCAGTAATAATTATGAACGTTTCAGCATCGCTTGCGCATGCAACATGTTTCAGGTTTCATGTTGCAGTAGAGTGTTACACCAGTAGCACGCTAGTTTCACGCTAGTTTCACACCAGTAACACGCTAGTACAATAACGCAATTTGTAGGGTAGATAGATGCTGTGGGGATCTCTGTTTGGTGAAAATTTAATGACCCTAGGTCAATATCTTGAAGTTCAAATGAGGTCAAATATGTTAATTGTTGCTTGTTATGCGCTCCTTGGCTTGACATTGTAATGAAACGCAGTGATTGCATGTATATACCCCAAAATGGCTTTAATGATTTATTGGAAAGTCTTATGATACAATAAGTATGATAGAAAGTGCATTTGACCTCAGGTCATTTCCATATCAACATTTCCCTGCGGTCATTTTTGATAAATTTTGAAGTATTTTTAACTTTGATGGCCAAACTCAAACAGTTTTCGGCCGATTTTATTTGTCTTACTTTAAACGACGCGCCATTCATTTGTTACCAGCTACACAATAAATGATGGATATCGAACGGTAAAATCAGGAGATATTTACACACAAAAAGAAAACAGGAGGGGTGGACGGATTACCCCCCCCCCCCCCCCTCTCCTTTCAGTGCGCGTGTTAACCTGTGTTGCCAGACGTTCCGCCCAGAGTTTGGCCCTTTTGCTGATGTTGCCAGACATTTCGCCCATAATAAGACCGGTTTTCTGTGTTGCCAGGGAGCTGATCAGGCAAGCGTTCGCAGCCAGAGAAGAGGCTGTGTATTTAGAGCTCACAAAAGGAGATGATATCATCATCAACAAGGTGAGTGCAACGAGCCGAGTCCGAGGAACGTCGCCGGTTCGATCCCCGCTCCAGTCGTGCTTTTCGAACTTAGGGATGTCGTTCTTTAACTTGCAAGATTTTGACTTAATTACAAACACGAACGATGCATTCTTGAAAAACCAAGCACGAAGCAATCGAGCCACTCTTTGCCCTCATGTCCTTCCGTGCTCCTCTGAAAGTTATTGCATGCCTTACTTGCACGTATTTCAGTCTCGGTCCGCCAGCGTGGCATACACGCGTTTTAATCGATTCCCTCACCACGCCCAAGAAGGTCAAAGTGCCTATTAAACCCGTGACCTACGCTTCCCGTCGCCACCAACAATCGGCTGATTTGTTAGTTGCTCGTCGCGTGACCCGGCGTCATTACATGACCCTAGGTCCTGGCGGCATGATGACCCGGCGACATTACAGGGTGGCGCAGTAGCAGGTCAGGGTCGGTGGTGGCGGCGGAAACGGCGGGGGGAGACTCCAATCCAATCTTGGATGCCTAAAACATTATGCCTATGGCTGTTGCATGACGAGAATCGGATTAAAAAGACGATTTGACCCTCATCCCTGTGATTTTCCCCACCATTGCGATTTGCCACTTCATCCTTGCGATTTGCCCCCTAGTCCTTGCGATTAACCCCCTCATCCCTAGGGTTTGCCCCTCATCCTTGCGATTTCCCTCCTCATCTTTGCGATTTACCCCCGCATTTCTGGAGAGGTTTCGCGACCCCTGGCCTGGGTGTTCGATATATTATGTCCTGCGCTTGGCCCGCGACGGCACCCCGTCCCCTCCCACCCCAGTCAGTCCACGAGCCGTGTTGGCCCTTGGCGGCACCCCGTCCCCTCCCACCACAGTCCACGAGCCGTGGTGGCCCGCGACGGCACCCCGTCCCCTCCCACCCCAGTCAGTCCACGAGCCGTGTTGGCCCTTGACGGCACCCCATCCCCTCCCACCCCAGTCCACGAGCCGTGGTGGCCCTTGACGGCACCCCGTCCCCTCCCACCCCAGTCCACGAGCCGTGTTGGCCCTTGACGGCACCCCGTCTCCTCCCACCACAGTCCACGAGCCGTGTTGGCCCTTGACGGCACCCCGTCCCCTCCCACCCCAGTCCACGAGCCGTGTTGGCCCTTGACGACACCCCGTCCCCTCCCACCCCAGTCCACGAGCCGTGGCCCGCGACGGCACCCCGTCCCCTCCCACCACAGTCCACGAGCCGTGGCCCGCGACGGCACCCCGTCACCTCCCACCCCAGCCACCGAGCCGTGGCCCGCGACGGCACCCCGTCACCTCCCACCACAGTCCACGAGCCGTGGTGGCCATTGACGGCACCCCGTCCCCTCCCACCCCAGTCCACGAGCCGTGGTGGCCCCTGACGGCACCCCGTCCCCTCCCACCCCAGTCCACGAGCCGTGGTGGCCCGCGACGGCACCCCGTCCCCTCCCACCCCAGTCCACGAGCCGTGGTGTCCCGCGACGGCACCCCGTCCCCTCCCACCCCAGTCCACGAGCCGTGGCCCAGCCGTCGCAGCTAGGCCAGGCCATGTTTGGCGGTGGTGCCGTGATGTGCCAAGGCATAAAAGCATGTCCGGAGCTGCAGCCCGCCGGCCAGCTGTGACAGCTAGTCCAAGGGTGGATCTAGATCGGCAACCAAGTTTGGTTGTGAGGAAAATCCTGAAAACTCTTGTAGAATTTTACAAATGCATTAGGTTTCGCTTCGTTATGCTTTAACAGCTGATTAAATACATTGTCCTTGGTAAAAGTTGTTTACATTTTCTTTTAAATCTCGAAATGTGTCAATTTTCGACCGATTTCCGTCGTTTTGGGAGCATTACCCACCAGTCTTGGATCCGCCAGTAACAGCTACTCACTGGAGCTGGATGCGTGCGATTATAGCACGTGCAAAGACACGCAGCGAATTGTGCGAGTTTTTCCAGTTTATATGAGGTTATACACGTTTTCATAAGGTCTGGTGGGTGTTTTTTTTTACAGTAGATATAGAGTGGTGAAACTCACACAGTCACAAAATGCATAGATTCCAGATTCCTTGGACGGATTGTCTTTTTTTGGAATGTCGCATGTCACAATCAAAATATCTACAAAAGTTTGAAGGTAGCTGATATTTTGGTGGATCCCTCCACAAAACAGTCATTAAGCTATCAGATACCCTGGATCCCTATACAAATTAAAGAGACAACTCCGTGATCTCAATTCTCAGGAGATATCTGAGGTCCAGATTATAGGGGGCGTGTTTTTATTCACGCAGATGTCCAGTTGCGAGTGGAAAGTGTTAGCTCTGCGGACCTCATGTTGCGCCGCCTCTGCTACCCTAAGCTTTCCCTGTCAGCGAACCCGTGTGTCCCTGTCAGCGAACCCGTGTTTCCCTGTCAGCGTCTTCGTGTTTCATTCTGCCCTGATGTGTTAAAGGGACTGTCCCGCCTTCCCAAAAGTTGTCAAGTGTACGCCGGTTGTGGTGCAAAATATGAAGTAATTGCTGCCGAACACGATTATGACATTTGTTTCTCGCAAACAGTGCTCAATTTCATAAAAAGTTAAGTTTTAATACTTGGGTTGATGACGTCATATTGAGCTCTAGAGAGCTACACAGAAATCCTTTACGCTGCCAAAGTATGGGCACAATTATTTCGAGACAATTATGGCGCTTTGAATACAAAGCATACCAATTAACAAACCATTGAAACGTAGCAAATATCTCCAAAGTTTACCTTAAAACAAGTCGACTACCATCACCATTTGGTAAAGAGAGACGTCATCGGCTTTAGACCCGTATTCAAATACACTTAGGGTTTACTAGTGCTAACCCGTCCGCTCCGCTAGACGATTAGCTGGCATCTCCTGGATGGAGGTATCCGCACCAATTCAGCACGTGAATTAACTGGGACTTGTAAACTGAATAAACTGAGCGGTGCCGGATGGACAGACAGACATAAAGACAGATGCTTATCAAATAGTAATATAGATTCGTTACATTTGTCAAGACCAAGCTTGCATTTATTTTCGATTAGACCTATGCGGTTGTTTTAACTGCTACTCTACTAGATTTCAATGCAAATCCAACAACATGGTTATCTCAACTCAAATATAATGTTAAGGTGGGACAGTCCCTTTAACTCGATTGCATGATTGGCTCAACTGGAACCCTACGTGCAAAATGTTTTTTGCAGGTAAATTTTACCTGCCGCTGAATTGTTTTCATTAATTTACACAACTATCGCAACAGCAAACATGCAAGCTCCATATCCATGTTTTGAGTGGGAAGCGCTACTGTGGGGTGCCCACAGAAAGATAAAAGATAACAACAAAAAAGGCATCGAAGTCGAGGTGTGCTTGGCAGCATAAACCTCAACGCTGCACGAGGTGATCTGATCGAAGGATGTGACCACAAAGTACAAAGGCAGACAAGTGAACACGTTATTGGATGCATTATTGACCACAGAAGAAGAAGAAGATTTATTGGGTGATTTATTGCGAAGCGATGATGGGCGTCATTGTCTCACTGCGCTGATTGGTTGTTCAGCCCGTTGATGCGCTGATTGGTTGTTCAGCCATCAGCCCGTTGGCTGATGGGCTGAATAGCGTGTGTAGTTCTGATTGGTTGTTGATAGCCCGTTGGCTGATGGGCTGAATAGCGTGTGTAGTTCTGATTGGTTGCTGATAGCCCGTTGGCTGACGGGTTGAATAGCGTGTGTAGTTCTGATTGGTTGTTGATAGCCCGTTGGCTGATGGGCTGAATAGCGTGTGTAGTTCTGATTGGTTGTTGATAGCCCGTTGGCTGACGGGTTGAATAGCGTGTGTAGTTTTATTCAGCTGTATATTATCGTCTGCGGTCGGTTATTCGGAACTGACCAGAGCCAACCAGTGCAGCGTAGAGTCTTTGGAGGAGCTACGTCCATAGTATTAGCATGGGTTATCAAAAACTAGATGCCAGAATCCGCCAACAGGTGCAATGATTCATTTGCAGGGTATGATTCTCAGTAAGGTACTAGAAACAGGAGCCTTGCTCACGACGCCCGCTGACGGGCTGACTGCTGCTGCCTACTGCTGTCAAAACGTATCGACCAATCAGCGTGGACCAGTGGGGGAATGGGATGTGGGGAGGGGTACGCTGTATGACGTCATACCTCTGCTGCCTCCTGCTGTCGCTGCTGCCGTAAAATCGCGTCAACCGGGCAATAGAAAACACAAATTGGCGCACGCGGCAATTTCCAAACGTGAAGCGTCGATAAACAACCAACGATCTCCAAGCGAAAAGCTTGAAGAAGCGAAGATGGATATAGAGTATGCCTGCGATAATTTTAGTTTACTGTTTATGTTGGTATTAGGTACCATAAGCTCTGCTACTTACCTAGCTGTAGGAGCAAATTTATCGTAGCAAGTACGCCAGATATGTATCGTGAATCGACAACATTTGTGTTCAAGTAGTAATCACCGGCGATGACGTAGGTTGGTGTGTGCTGCCGTTTTGGGCAGCCGTGGGCAGCCGAGCCCGTGAGCAGGAGGTCGTGAACAAGGCTCTGGTACAATATCGAAAGGGAACCAAAATTGTTGCCAATGCAACGTTTAATAGCGGATAAACTTTCACGCCTATTAAATTCCATTGCATTGTATTAAAAATAATAATAGTACAAAACATACACAGTGTTGATTTAAAAGCCTCTAAAACATCTGAAAGTCGCAATACATCTGAAAGCCTCAATACATCTGAAAGCCTCAATACATCTGAAAGCCTCAAAACATCACAACATCTGTGACAGCTAACATCCGTGTTGAACGTGTCAGCGAATTGAGGCTTGCCACAGGGTCTGGCGCCAGCCTCACCGGTGCAGGTGGCCGGTGCAGGTGGCCGGTTCAAGTGGTCAGCTCCGCCGTCCGAATAGATCCAGGTCGTAACGATGCACTCAACCTGAGCGCAGCCGACCGGTTTACGACCTGGATCTATTCGGACGGCGGAGAGGGGGGGGGGGGGGGGCAGGAGGGAGAGGCAGGCGGTGGTGGTGACGGTGGTGTTGGCGGTTTGGGCGGCGGTGGTAGTGGCAGTGACGGAGGCAGGCGGCGGTGGTGGCAGCAGTGACGGAGGCAGGCGGCGGTGGTAGCGGCAGTGACGGAGGCAGGCGGCGGTGGTAGCGGCAGTGACGGAGGCAGGCGGCGGTGGTAGCGGCAGTGACGGAGGCAGGCGGCGGTGGTAGCGGCAGTGACGGAGGCAGGCGGCGGTGGTAGTGGCAGTGACGGAGGCAGGCGGCGGTGGTGGCAGCAGTGACGGAGGCAGGCGGCGGTGGTAGCGGCAGTGACGGAGGCAGGCGGCGGTGGTAGCGGCAGTGACGGAGGCAGGCGGCGGTGGTAGCGGCAGTGACGGAGGCAGGCGGCGGTGGTAGCGGCAGTGACGGAGGCAGGCGGCGGTGGTAGCGGCAGTGACGGAGGCAGGCGGCGGTGGTAGCGGCAGTGACGGAGGCAGGCGGCGGTGGTAGTGTCTCCATATAGAGACTTGGGATCTCCATGCGGAGTTGGAGACGGCTGTAGCGCAGCTGGCGGAGACCGCTCTGGCCTGCGCCACCGCTATGTATGGCCGGTCTACCCGTGCCGATATGACTCACGGTGTAGCCGCCAGACAGCGGGCCGTACATTTGGAGCCAGGATGAGACAGCTGATCGGCCGATAGCTGGGCGGAAAATGGTATGACAGGCCGACCTGTTTCTAGCGGCAGACAGCCGCCAGCTGGCTTCTTCACCTCACAGCTGGCGTCTGTGTGGTGTTTGACCGTGATGCAGCTTTGTGTTTGTGTTTAACCCGCCATTGACTGGGGGGGGGGGGGCGTTTAACGCCCCCCCCCCTGATGAATTTTCGTAACAGCTAAAAAACGAATAGCGCTATCAACGTGAAACTTCAGGTACCTTCTTATAAATCACATTTACGACTTCTGTGAAAAAATAAATAAATTTCGTCGATTGTTTTCTCTCGTGTTATATCGAATTTAGTGACGTCACTACACACGAGTTTTACACCAAAATCAGCTAAACTTTGCCAGGCCGTGGAGACGCCATATTTAAAGCAAAATGCAATTGAAAAATGTCAAAGGATATCAAATTGTAAGGCTACAAACTAGCTATCTCAGAATTGAGAAAATGTTGGGTTTTGACCCCTAAAAATTCAACAACAAAAAATGTGAGTGGAAAATGCCCACAAAATCGATTTTTTCAAAGATATTAAAAAAACGGAATATATGTCAGAGAACCACATATGGGAAACTACCATACCAAATTTCAGATTGATATCATCATTTCTGACTGACTTATGTCATCTAAAGTATGTGTAACTCATGACGTCATATAAAATGAAATAAAATAGACATTTTTGACCAGATACAGACAAATAAATTGCACGACTGTATTTCTGAGGCAGAACTGGTCTAACAACATGCCTTTGTTATTTAGATTTATCAATGACAAATTTTGACCTTCGGTAACCTGAACTTTAAAAAAAAATGAGTCCGAATGTTTTTTAATGGATGGATTTCCGAGGTCAGGCCCCGCGCTAAGCATAGCTTGTTGCGCAGGCCCGACCCCACCAACCGATCAAGCAATTTCTGGCGTCCGGCAGAATTTAGAAGCGAAAGGTTTACGTGCCCGCCATACCTGGACACGGTCCGCCCCGCCCTCTGACGTCACCTGACCTTGAGTGCGACCGCTGCCACCGGTCACAGGCCATCCCAGTCAGGGGCAAATAGCGAGCGCCGAAGCGACTCGAACCCGGGCTGCCACTACCGGGTGAGGTCAGAAGTCCAGCGCTCTCCCAACTGAGCTACAGGGGCGGACTTGACCTGAACTTGACCTGAACTTGACCTGAACTTGACCTGAACTTGACCTGAACTTGACCTGAACTTGACCTGAACTTGACCTGAACTTGACATTTACGTCACGTAAATGAAGTTAGGTGGCAAAATGACTATCACTATCGAATTATACATGGAAAACAACTCATAAAACATGTGTTGCATGACTTTCGTAGATATTTTAAGCATAGTGACCTTTTGTGACCTGATCTTGACCTTGTCCTTGGCCAACAATCTCACTTTAGGTCATGCGGTATGTGTATCATACCTTTGGAAGCACTTTGGGTGATCATGGTCGTAATCGAAGGATTGGATGGAAAATATGGCCCATAGCTCAAATTCGTCGATTTTGACCATTGACCTGACTGTGACCTGACATTTGACCTCACTTTTGACATTTTTTAGTATGCTGTAGATTCATCTCATTGAGATATTTCGATTGTCGCCTTGCGCGTCTCGCTGTGATCATTGGTTCGGAAGATAACCAGGGGGCGTTTAACGCCCCCCCCCCCCCCCAGTCAATGGCGTTCGGCTGAGACCCCAGTCAATGCCGGGTTAAAGTATATCCTCAACAGGATGTACGCAATTTGAAATGAGTTTTGGGCAAAAGAAAGCCAAATTTATTTATTTTGTATTTATGCATTTGTGTATTGTATTTCCTTATTCCTTCCCACCTACTTTCCTGTGGACAGGTAAGAAATAAAATATAGAACAAGATTGTATATTATATTATAAAATATAAAGTGTAAAATACGAATATAAAGTATTGTATTACATGTTCTTATTACATTACATGGAAGATCCCACGCAACGAATTTAGAATACTTGCGCTCTGTGTGCGGAAAACGGCGCATCTTAGTCATTCGTCTGCCACGTGGTTGGCCGCGAGTGACCGGCACGTCTTGTCGCCACGTGTTGCCGCCACGTGCACACTGCCACGTGTTGCTGGCACGAGTTGTTGACACGTGCCGTTTGCTGCTGCTCCAGCTCTCGCTTCAGCTGGGGGATGTTCGCTCCAATGATCTGACCACCAGCACACACCAAACAACATTGGAGGTATTCCCTATTCGCTAGCTGCCCATACTATTCACACTGCTCGAAGACATTGTGTTGGTGTTATTCATATAATGTGCGCACATGCATGGGTGCGTGCACGAACACAATGTGTTGGTCGCGTGCGCCCGTGCGTGGCTTCCAAAACAGCCGCTCCGTCTGCTACTGGTCTTACCTAAGGTATCGGTGGCACTGCTATGCCTGACGCAATGACACTAATGCAGATTTGGTTTCAATGGAGCCTAAGAAGGCTTTTCGGTCAACGTTTGCTTCCAATGCAGTGTGAATAGAACAGAGGCGTCTGTAACATCGTACATAACTGACTAATTCATACATAACTGACTAATTCGTACATAACTGACTAATTCGTACATAACTGACTAATTCATACATAACTGACTAATTCATACATAACTGACTAATTCATACATAACTGACTAATTCATACATAACTGACTAATCCATACATAACTGACTAATTCATACATAACTGACTAATTCATACATAACTGACTAATTCATACATAACTGACTAATTCGTACATAACTGACTAATTCATACATTACTGACTAATTCATACATACCTGACTAATTCATACATAACTGACTAATTCATACATAACTGACTAATTCATACATAACTGACTAATTCCAAATGAACATATTGGGCTGCATGTACACCAAAACGGCGTGACATTACCGAACTAATAAAGGCCCAGAAAACAAACCTTTCGGCACGGCATGCCCTTT
The DNA here is from genome assembly GCA_036785665.1 of Chirona hameri. Lineage (NCBI taxonomy): Eukaryota > Metazoa > Arthropoda > Thecostraca > Balanomorpha > Balanidae > Chirona > Chirona hameri. Next base: position 38,281 of record JAXIVJ010004160.1, on the reverse strand, counting down.
CAAACCAGACATTTACCAAGGAACCGAACACAATGTTGCACAGAACTGAACTGGGACGTTGGTGGTAACCTATATGTGGTGATATGGGTTTCCACCCATTGTCTAGTTTGTCCGCAGGAAAATATTTCCATGTACACAGCTATCCACGATTACCGATATTAATATCAACTTCAAGAAGTCGTGACAATGTAGGATTTTACAAGTCAATGGATACGCCATCATATAGCCCAGTGCCAACAAGGTGACAATCTGGGGCCATGCCCGAAGAAAAAAAATCGACATCGGCCGAAAATGGATACATTGCCTGGTTTCAAAGAAGCCATTTTTTCATAAGACAAGCTGGTTTTAAATCAGACAAGTTTGGAAGTTTTGTTTTGGGGTGACAAGTTTTGGACAAGTTTGTTTAGTCCGCAAGCAAGTGCAATCGGACATGTTTTTGAACTTTGGAAGAGTTAGACTTTTGGGATTTTGGACCCCCAAACAAGGGAGGATCTAGCCGTGGGTTTCGGGGGGGGGGCAAACCCAGTAGCGTATTTCAAAAGTTAAGGGGTAGCGGGCCGTCAGCCGTCAGCGAGAAATTGTTGACCGGGGGTGGGGGGGGGGGGGGGGGGGGTAGAGCGGACCGTCAGCCGTCCGCCACTGTACGTCCGACCGTTTTTGTGTGTGGGGGGCAATTATGGTTTCAGGACCTTAAGGGGCCACGACTCCTTGCCCCCCCCCCCCCCGGATCCGCCCCTGTCCCCAAACCAACTAACTTTGTAGGTCGTTCGGATCGGTCAGTGTCCAGTGTTGGTCCGAGGTCGTTCGGATTGGTCAGTGGTCAGTGTTAACCGAGGTCGTTCGGATCGGTCAGTGTCCAGTGTTGGTCCGAGGTCGTTCGGATCGGTCAGTGTCCAGTGTTGGTCAGAGATCGTTCGGATCGGTCAGTGTCCAGTGTCTAGTGTTGGTCCGAGGTCGTTCGGATCGGTCATTGTCCAGTGTTGGTCCGAGGTCGTTCGGATCGGTCAGTGTCCAGTGTTGGTCCGAGGTCGTTCGGATCGGTCAGTGTCCAGTGTCTAGTGTTGGTCCGAGGTCGTTCGGATCGGTCATTGTCCAGTGTTGGTCCGAGGTCGTTCGGATCGGTCAGTGTCCAGTGTTGGTCCGAGGTCGTTCGGATCGGTCAGTGTCCAGTGTTGGTCCGAGGTCGTTCGGATCGGTCAGTGTCCAGTGTTGGTCCGAGGTCGTTCAGATCGGTCAGTGTCCAGTGTTGGTCCGAGGTCGTTCGGATCGGTCAGTGTCCAGTGTTGGTCCGAGGTCGTTCGGATTGGTCAGTGGTCAGTGTGGTCCGAGGTCGTTCAGATCGGTCAGTGTCCAGTGTTGGTCCGAGGTCGTTCGGATCGGTCAGTGTCCAGTGTTGGTCCGAGGTCGTTCGGATCGGTCAGTGTCCAGTGTTGGTCCGAGGTCGTTCGGATCGGTCAGTGTCTAGTGTTGGTCCGAGGTCGTTCGGATCGGTCAGTGTCCAGTGTTGGTCCGAGGTCGTTCGGATCGGTCAGTGTCCAGTGTTGGTCCGAGGTCGTTCGGATCGGTCAGTGTCTAGTGTTGGTCCGAGGTCGTTCGGATCGGTCATTGTCCAGTGTTGGTCCGAGGTCGTTCGGATCGGTCAGGTTCCAGTGTTGGTCCGAGGTCCAACAGCAGACATCAGTCAGTGGGTCATTTGCTACAATGGTTTTGTGGTTAATAAGTTTAAATGAGACTTATAACAACATAGTAACAGAGTGACAGGAAAGTATTGTCTCATTATAAGGATTACGTATTCGTTACCTGCTTCCGGACGAGGAATCGTTGAAGGAGTTTGCAACTGAAGCACAACTCTTTTAGCGTATACTCTCCCTAATCAATTTGGAGAAGCACGTTTTCCTGTAAGTTACGCGTTTCCTGATACTTAATTGAGCACTTCAGGAATCGATTTAAGGAAGTAAAGCTATTGTTTTGGGCAGTACAATAGATATACTTCCGCGCATGAGAACTAGGTAAGGAGGTGGTGAGCAATTGTATTATTCCAAAAAAGGTGTAATGAAGGCGTAATTAATTTTATGTCATAAACGTGATTTATATGTTTGCATAATTACTTAGTTACCCTTGGTCCTTGCTGCTCATTTTAATTTTGTTTTATGTCCCTGTTTATATTTCCGTGTAAGTTCAATGATGTGAGTGTTAAAATCGTTACAAGGTTAAGCTTAAATTGACGTCATTTGTAGGCTAATTTTTAGCTCTGTGTCCTTCGTGTAAAATCTCATTGAGTGCGGGGGCCTCATCAAATAACCAGCCATTGTCTTCGCTAACAGGGAACCTCCGCACACTGCCCCATGAGGCCAAACAGGCGATCATGACTCTACCTTTGACCTTTACCAACGTGAAAAGTGCAGGCGCCTTGAGAAGGCGATTCGTGTCAAGGATATGTAAAGACTTCAGATTTCCCGGCAAACTTAAATGTTAGCTTTCACTCGGCTGGTCACTGGCGGTTTCTTTGATGCAGAGATGTGCCTTAATCCCAGAATCTGATACCAGATCTAAGAAGATATCTTAGCAGCATCTTAACAAAAACAACGTCTCTTAACATCTAATGACGGATAATATCGGGCCTTAACATCTAGTGACGGATAGTATCGGGCCTTATCTCACGACAGAATGGCATATAACAGAGTGCTGATGAACCGATCTCAGTGGATTCCCCTCGGATTCCCAGTGGATTCCCCTCGACAAATGTTAACAGCGGCCACGCACAGGATCGGCAGCGGCCTGTTAACAGCGGCCAAGCAGCGGCCAAGCAGCGGCCAAGCAGCGGCCAAGCAGCGGCCAAGCAGCGGCCAAGCAGCGGCCAAGCAGCGGCCAAGCAACGGAAAAACTTACATGTGGAGAAGTAAACCAGGATCAATAAGTTGCAATGCGCCCAAGTGCTATAGCGCAATGTCCGTTGCCACAATCCGCATTCAATGGTAAATCGCCTGGGGAGGGGGGCATGACCCATGTCTGATCACATTGTACAAAAAAAGAAGAAAATTTTTTCTTCTTCAAATGAGATTATATATTATAATAGATCCTATCTCAACCAGTCTGTATTTTTCCTGCGACTTCCATTCTGACGTCACAGGCCCTCTGACGTCACAGGCCTGCTCACGGACATCACGTACCGCGCCTCCGCTATCACCAGGCACCGGAAGTATGATTTCCGGTCGGCTGCGCGCACCGACAGTCCTTACTTCCGGCGAGACAACACGCTCCCGAACCTTCTACTGAAGGAGTGCGACCGACATGCAGTTTTTCATCGGACGATTTGGGTCAACATCTTGATATCAAATAAGTTGTTGACTGTTGTGTTCTTATTGTATTCATTCTCTTTGCAAAATAAGAAAAACAATGAAGACAATTGTAAATGAGAAATATTTACAATCAAACTATTTAGTTCGTGTTTAACCACACTACATCCTTGTAAAATCAATCCAGCAGATTCTTAGAGCCTTTATGCGCAGCATTTATGTGATGAATCAATTAACGAACAAGTCTGACTGGACTAAAGCGAATCTTCTGTCGAATATCGTCAATCCAACAGATGAAGAATAGATTATTAAGATCACTAAGTCACTAAGAGATCCCTAAGTTAACAGACTGTCACATCGACATTGACAAAACTTGCATGCCTGGTGACTATTCGCGTATAGGCATACCTGCGTTGAGTAGCTAGCTCCCTGTGAACCTATAATGTTCTATCCTAAACCTGTGGCGTCACGTCACGTCACGTCGTCACGTCACGTCACGTCACGTCGTCACGTCACGTCCCAGTGACATCACATATCAATACCATCCTACCTTGGATGATGTCACACATCAATACCACTCTACGTCACGTGACTTCACCCCATAAGACACGTGACTCGACCATATCGTCACGTGACTTCACCCCATAAGACACGTGACTCGACCATATCGTAACGTGACGTCAGCCCATAAGACACGTGACTCGACCATATCGTCACGTGACGTCAGCCCATAAGACACGTGACTCGACCATATCGTCACGTGACGTCAGCCACTAAGACCGACCCGAACACAGTTGGCCCGCGACTGAGTATAGTTCTCTCAAATACCTTTGCCGCATATAGGTACGGCCACGGCCATCTGTACGGGCAGCGGCCGACGTCGGTACTTTCTCTTCCACAGCGTCACCCCAACTGAAGGTCGGCCACATCGAGTACATGCAAATAGCATCGGGGTCCTATTGCAATGTCTCTGATAACCCGGTGCTGCTCTGAACTGGATTTGCAGCGATCAAGGTTGGCACTAAGCCACTTGGCTTAACGTGCTGCAGACTTTCAGGCGGCGTGCTGACCTCTGAACTGAGGTGTTGTCTGAAATACTTGAAGAGGTGGAGACTGAGGAGAAGGGTAAATGCATGACATTGGTGTCGGATTTAAATATAAATGCGCTAACATAACGCCCCCCCCCCTCCCAGAGACAGCCCCCCCCCCCCTGAGGTTTTTCTTGAATAACTTTTTACACGTGCGGTGCATCTTGCTGACATTTTTGGTTATTTGAAATTGGTTAAGTTGTTTGGAAGATAATCATGTTTTGATGACGTCATGGTAAAAAAAATGAAAAATATTTGAAAAATCGTAGAGAACAGAGTTTTAAAGCAAATTGCAAACGCAATTCACCAAAGATACAAAATGGCATTTTCTTTAAAATGGCAATCTCGGATGTTCAAAATTTTGGCTTTTTGACCCCTAAAATAAAATAAAACTTTTATTTTTGGAAAAATCCCCACAAAATCAAAATTTTCAAAGATGTTAGAAAAACTAGAATATATGTGAGAGTACTGAGCATGGACAATACCCATACTAAATTGCAATGCAATATCTTCATTTTTGACTGAGTGATGGCTCCCTAAGTGTAATAAACTGATGGCATCATTTTTTAATAGCTTTTTTTTTACTTTTTTACAAGATTCGAACAAATAATTGCCTTTTCTGTATTTCTGAGCCAAAGCTGGTCTAGGAACATGCCTTTTTATTTACATGTATAAATTTCTAATTTTGAGGTTTTCTAAAGAGCAAAATCGCTGTTCTGGACGTGGCAAATCCGAGGTAATTCACTTTACCTGGAAGGTCACCCGTTGACCTGAAACCTAAAACTCGCATACTGTTAGATTCCTCTCATGATAGGCAACATGCTGGTTCTTTGGCTCTTACCGCATTGCTCTAAGTTGCTTGGTTTGAAAGTTAGCAGGGGGGGCCTGTCAGGCCCCCTCCCCCCGTAGGGCGAAGGCGAAAAAACTCCCGTAGGGCGAGGGTTAAAACGCACAGGTATGCTGTTTCAACTTGATGTGGTCAGTTCGTGGAGGCTTTTAGATATGCTTCCTTGCCCTCAAATTGGGAGTTTTATAACATGTCACGCCAGTTTCGAAATGATACAATGTGCTGGAAATCTTTTGGAAATCATAAAATGCATTTTACTAATTGCCGGCGCCGGGTTGCTTACATGTATTTTTTGCTTGTTTTCCTTCTGAGTTTCTGACTTTGTTAATACTTTCTGACTTTGTTAATACTTTCTGACTTTGTTAATACATTTAGTCCGAATGTTTTGATTGCATCGATTTTCTAGATCAGGACCCACGCTAAGCAGAGCTTGTTGCGCGGGTCCCGACCCCGCCATTCGATCGCGCAATTCCAGTCACCGGCAGAATCTGGAGACGAAAGTTTAACGTCTCCTAACGACTGGGGACGGTCCGCCCGGCTCGCTGGCTTCATCTGACCTTGAACGCGGCCGCTGCCATCGGCCGCAGGTTATCTCCGGCAGGAACAAATAGCGAGCATCGAAGCGACTAGAACCCACTGGCGGATCCAGGGGGTGGGGGCATTTAGGGCCATGCCTCCCCCAAAGGTCCTAAAACAATGATCCCCCTCCCCCCAAAAAAACGGCCGGACGTATTGACGTTGGTAACGTATTGGTAAAAAAACGGCTGACGGATTGACGACCCCCTCTACCCCTCTCCCCCGGTCAACAACTTCTCGCTGACGGCTGACGGTCTGCTACCCCCCCCCCGTCAACAACTTCTCGCTGACAGGTGACGGACCGCTACCACACCCCCCGCCCAACAACATTGTGAAAAAACGCCACTGGATTTGCCCCCCCCCCCCCCGAAACGGTTAGATCCGAGGCCGCCTGTGCTCGAACCCATCTTGCCAGGGTGGGACAGATTGTAACCCCGGCCGCCTGTGCTCGAACCCATCTTGCCAGGGTGGGGCAGATTGTAACCCCGGAACCCATCTTGCCAGGGTGGGGCAGATTGTAACCCCGGAATCCATCTTGCCAGGGTGGGGCAGATTGTAACCCCGGCCGCCTGTGCTCGAACCCATCTTGCCAGGGTGGGGCCGATTGTAACCCCGGAACCCATCTTGCCAGGGTGGGGCAGATTGTAACCCCGGAACCCATCTTGCCAGGGTGGGGCAGATTGTAACCCCGGCCGCCTGTGCTCGAACCCATCTTGCCAGGGTGGGGCCGATTGTAACCCCGGAACCCATCTTGCCAGGGTGGGGCAGATTGTAACCCCGGAACCCATCTTGCCAGGGTGGGGCAGATTGTAACCCCGGCGCTCTCCCGACTGAGCTGCACCGAGCTGCACCGAGCTGTACCGAGCTGCACCGAGCTGCACCGAGCTGTACCGAGCTGCACCGAGCTGTACCGAGCAGCACCGAGCTGCACCGAGCTGTACCGAGCTGCACCGAGCTGTACCGAGCTGTACCGAGCAGCACCGAGCAGCACCGAGCTGTACCGAGCTGTACCGAGCTGCACCGAGCTGCACCGAGCTGCACCGAGCTGCACCGAGCTGTACCGAGCTGTACCGAGCTGCACCGAGCTGTACCGAGCTGTACCGAGCAGCACCGAGCGGCACCGAGCTGCACCGAGCTGCACCGAGCTGCACCGAGCTGCACCGAGCAGCACCGAGCAGCACCGAGCTGTACCGAGCTGTACCGACGCAGCGGACTTTGACAGTCGCTGCGCAACATGGATTTGGCGTTGCATCTATTGGCACTAATAAACTTGTATCTATGACAATGGATTTGGCGTTGCATCTATTGGCACTAATAAATGTGTATCTATGACAATAATCCTTGTAAATCCTGCCCATGTTATCGTAACAATAACATCGTGCACATACCTTTCGACAATATAACAATGGAACAAGAATAGTGGCGGCCAGTTTATTGTGGTAAAGATTACCATGTACCTTTTGTACACAGCATGATGTTGTGCCGACCGTAGCAGTACTTCTGTAAGCCCAGTGTGATCCACTGTGATCTCATTTGACCCAGGGTGACCTGGTGTTGTGAAGTGGGACCCAGTGTGACCTATCGTGACCTGATGTGACCCAGTACCCAGTGTTACCTGATTGACCTAGTCTGACCCGGGGCTCAAGTTGTTTGGTAGCCGTGATGTCACCATGGCAGTGGAATCCCGTTCTCCAATGATAACGCAATGCGAGTTGGCATGGTAGTTTCCCCCCTCCCCCTATTTTGTTTACCTGAGAGAGATGAATTCAAGTGTTTATTCTCAATGGAAAGCTCGTGCAATATTTTATATAAGTATATATAATAAGTGGAAATTGTACAATTGCTATTGCTATAATAATTGCTGTAGGTGGTCTGACTCTCCGTGTGGGCCTGTGTTGCAGACTGGCCTCGGCAATAGGTTCGGTGGCAGCGTGCATGATGACATCAATCTAGTGGAAGAGACTGCCGCCTGCGCCGCCTCGGTACGCCCAGCAGCTGCAGCAAACGGAAAAACAAATCAACTTACTCATGCGTGCACATATTTTTTTTTACCTCTTTAAACATGATCTGATTGTCCATTTACTTAGTAACTTGTAAACTTGTATAGTTTTACCTTTTTAAATTGTACTTGTACAGTTGTTCAATGAACATTATCATGACGGCACGTGTCGCGTGGTTATATAGTTTATCACCGTTGAGGTGACGTTTAAAACAGTTTACAACTTTGATGACAGTCGAATTGGTTTGCAAACCTTGGAGCTTAATTTGCTTTAGAACACTTTCTGTATGGCATTGTTGATATTACGTCAAAATATTGACTTAAAGGATTTTGCGAATTATTCAGACTCCATTGTTCTCTGCAGGAATCGATTATTTACCCGACCATGGCTAAGAACACCAAGAACGACTGGCTGTACGTGGCTAACATCGAGGGAGTTATCGTGCAGGGCATCCGTGTGGAGAAATGCGTGTAAGTTCCGCGTGAAGGGAAACCTTTGTTCGTAAAGGGAAACCGGAGAAGGGAAGATATTTGTTTAAAAAAAAAATATTATTATGATTTTCATAAATATGTATTTATCAATTCGTCATTGAATATCACGGAACGACCGCGTCATGCACTGAAAAAGCGTGCCTCCGGCTGGAATCGAACCGTCGCCCTCCTGTTCGCAGGGACGAGGGCAAGCCGTGCAAGATCGGCCAAACTGGCACCATCTGCAGGCAGAAGCATATCTACCGCAAACTGCTAGCCATGGATGGCAACCTGAAAATTGAAGCCGATAATTTCCGTATTCCCAGCGCGTGCGTCTGCTACATCAAGTGAGTCTCGCTCAGGGATGCAGGGCGATTTTCCTACATTGGTTTATTCCAATGAGATAGTCGCATTGGTTGTATGAAGTGCGATACTGGGAACTACTTAGGTGCATCGGAATAGTCGGCTGTATAAATTACGTCGTGAGCAAAATATAAAGTAAAAATATAAGGTGGTGTTTTTGTCGCCTGACTCGATTCAGATTTGAGGAGACACAATACGAGATGAAAAACTTAACGATGTATTTTGGAGATGGTTCACTTCCGGAAAATCGCAGGAGCACCTTCGTCCCTGAGTACAAATCCTATGAAGAAAGTCGGTGGCGTTTCTTATACGATATATCATTTCTGATAATATGTAGTGGACTGAACAGGACGAATAACACATTTTGTACCCAGTCTTGAACACAAACTTAATCGGGCATATCAGCCGGCCACTGATGCAAGCTAATGAGTTAATCGACATTGTGTCAAAAAGTTTTGTCCCTTACAGGTTTTGAACTCGGGACCCTTGCTATATCCAATTTGAGGCTGACCAGTGACCGCCTGCCCGTCTGCGCCGCAGGAACGAGTTTCTGCTGAGCACGCGCTTCAGAAACGACGGCTCGCATAACTCCACCAAGCCTTCGAGCAACAAGAGGCGGCGCTCACGGTCTCGTCCCAGCTCCCGCTCCCGTCGCCAGGCCTCTGAGAGCGAGATGGAATCTGCTGGAGAAGAGGCTCGGCAAGCCTCTCAGAGCGAGCTGGAATCTGCTGGAGAAGAGGCTCGGCAAGCCTCTCAGAGCGAGCTGGCATTTTCTGGAGGCGAGGCGCAAGGTAAGGACTGACGTGCCTCTGTTGCTTCATTTTGTGAACATTTACTCTAAAGTCACTGGCAGATCCAAGGGATAGGTGGGGGGGGGGGGGGGGGGGGAGAGGAGCCATGCAGAGGAGCCATGCCCCCGAAATCACCTGAAGTCGACAGAAAATTGACACATTTCTTGGTTAAAAAGAAAATCTAGGCCATTTTTACTCAGGCAAGGTTGTTTTTAATCCGGTGCATTCTGCTGTAAGGAAGCCAAGTCCAAACAGTTTTTTTTTCAGAATTGTGGGAGCTGGTATTTGTCCCCTTAACCCGCGAGTTACTGGGGGACCATTTTTTGCCGCCCCCCGCCCACCATCCCGTTATTTTGCAATATTTCCTAAGCCAACACCAGTATCGTCACTAAACTTTTAGTACCCTCTCTCACATCAATTGTACACATGTTGGCCAAAGGAAAAAGATAAGGTTATGATAGGTCAACCGGTAATGACGTCAGAGTGACGTCATGTTCTGCGATTTTTCTTGACAAATAAGGGTTTGTGAAAAAAACGCTGTCAAAAGTACAATTTTTAAGCTAAATTCAATTGTCATATATCAATTGACTGACAATGGAATCGACGATCAAACTGCTATCTCGGATTTTCGAGTTTCATTGACATTTTTTTTTTTAATCCAAAGACTTAAAAAAATTGTTTTTGCAATATTAAAAAAAAATATGAGTTATCCCAAAGATTGAATATTTGTGATCCAGACGTATCCGGTGAATATGTGTATCAAATTTGAAGCCAATATCTTCAAAAATGACTGACTTATGACCTTAAAGACAAAAACAAAATCGACCACCTCTCACGCCATGCATAAAAAAATGAATTTCCGTTTTTGCTTTTTACTTCTATCTCCATGGAACAAACAATGTTATAAGGCAATTGTTCTCGTTCTAGACGAAAAATAAACCCATCAACATGTGTAACACGCCTAATGACCGTAATCGGCAGTTTGACCTCGTGACCTCGGATGGCCTTGACTTGACCCAAGGTCATCACAAACTTAGAATGGTGCTTATAAGTGTCAGACACTCGAATCGTACCGATTTATTGACTGCTTATGCGTTTAATATCGCAATTTTTTCGCGACAATTCCATCCAACGAGACCTTGATGACACGGTCAAACATTTTGTCTTTGACGTGACCTGTGACGTCATTGGTGACCCGAGATCAACAATATTAGGTTTCCCTCGATACATTTTCCAGAGCTATCGAATGCCGTTGGATTTTTTCTTTAGATTGGTCCAGTAGTTCCGGAGATCGGGGAGGGGGATGGGGGTGGATAGCCCACCCAAGTAAGTCGCGTAATGGAAACTACTCCAGTAACTGCCGGGTTAAACGAAATTTGGGGCATTTTGGAACCGCCCTTGTGCGAATGTGCTATAGCCTACAATCACTGTATATTTTTAACGTGAGATTGTGTCTGATATGCAGTGTGATGTCATATAATCATGAATATATTTCGAATGCTTATCACGGGATCCTATACTCTGTTGATAAATGTCGTAAAAATATCCGCGCCACCGAGATCCAAAATCCGTTATCCCATTTCGTCGTGAGATTGATCGAAACTCCGAGTCTGTGATCGGATCTCGTGGCGGGATCTTCTCGGATCCGGGCGCGGTGTCCATAAAGTCACGTCATTACGTCCCTCCCTGTCGGGACGTAATGACGTCCCGATAGCCGTGGCTTCTCACCGGGCGATATAGCCGGTCCGGCCCGCCCACGGCTGTCCGCCCGCGCCCGGCCCGGTTACCTGTGAGGTTTGGTCCGGCCCGCCTACAGCTGTTCGGAGCCCGGCCCGGTTACCTGTGAGGTTTGGTCCGGCCCGCCCACACCTGTCCGCCCGGCCCGGCCCGGTTACCTGTGAGGTTTGGTCCGGTTCACCCACAGCTGTCCGGCGCCCGGCCCGGCCCGGTTACCTGTGAGGTTTGGTCCGGCTCGCCCACACCTGTCCGCCCGGCCCGGCCCGGTTACCTGTGAGGTTTGGTCCGGCCCGCCTACAGCTGTCCGGAGCCCGGCCCGGCCCGGTTCCCTGTGAGGTTTGGTCCTGCTTGCATACAGCTGTCCGGCGCCCGGCCCGGTTACCTGTGAGGTTTGGTCTGGCCCGCCCACACCTGTCCGCCCGGCCCGGCCTGGTTACCTGTGAGGTTTGGTCCGGCCCGCCTACAGCTGTCCGGAGCCCGGCCCGGCCCGGTTCCCTGTGAGGTTTGGTCCTGCTTGCATACAGCTGTCCGGCGCCCGGCCCGGTTACCTGTGAGGTTTGGTCCGGCCCGCCCACACCTGTCCGCCCGGCCCGGCCCGGTTCCCTGTGAGGTTTGGTCCTGCTTGCATACAGCTGTCCGGCGCCCGGCCCGGTTACCTGTGAGGTTTGGTCCGGCCCGCCCACACCTGTCCGCCCGGCCCGGCCCGGTTCCCTGTGAGGTTTGGTCCGGTTCACCCACAGCTGTCCGGCGCCCGGCCCGGCCCGGTTACCTGTGAGGTTTGGTCCGGCTCGCCCACACCTGTCCGCCCGGCCCGGCCCGGTTCCCTGTGAGGTTTGGTCCTGCTTGCATACAGCTGTCCGGCGCCCGGCCCGGTTACCTGTGAGGTTTGGTCCGGCCCGCCCACACCTGTCCGCCCGGCCCGGTCCGGTTACCTGTGAGGTTTTACCGGTCTGGCCGCCTGGACGGCAGTTCATTGACCGCGGTGTCTGAGTGTTTCTGTCTGAGTGTCTGAGTGTCTGACCGCGGTGTCTGAGTGTTTGGCAGCAGGAGTGGCCCGGGAAGCGCCGTGTGTAGGCGGATGACAGCAGGATAGCCGTCATTGAGACGTGACGTACCTGACGTAGCTGGACATTGACAGCACGTCATTGCATAGAGCTCTGGCCTCTGAGAGTACCTACCTACCAAGTCCCGCTGTTGACAATGTTGGTTTTGCAACACATTTGTGTCTGTTATTGTTTTACTGGCGAATTGAAACGGCCAAAAGAAGGTTGTCTTACGGCAAAATGCGAGAAAAACAAGCCCATAAAATCATCAGATTTCACTTCCTTTGCATGAATAACTCATTGATGTCAAACTTTTGTTTATAAAGTCCTTAGGTTGAAGGATTTATCGGGAAATCATAAATCAGGAATGAAGACATGTGTCAACAGATGGCAGTGGTTTAGGCATGGTCCTGGGGGGCCTTTGAATCCGCTTCTCGTGTGCTTACCCACGTCTTGACTACCTTCAATGCCGCTTTGACATACTGTCCTACCGTCCTGTCTGTGTACAGGACGGTACCGTCCTGTCTGTGCGCCTGTGTGTACAGGTCTGTCCCGCCCCGTCTGCCGACAGTTGACATGTTCACGGTTGACCGGCATTGTCGCTGTGTGTGTCTGTCTGTCTGTCCCGCCCCGTCTGCCGACAGTTGACATGTTCACGGTTGACCGGCATTGTCGCTGTGTGTGTCTGTCTGTCTGTCGGCAGGTCTGTCCCGCCCTGTCTGCCGACAGTTGACATGTTGACGGTTGACCGGCATTGTCGCTGTGTGTGTCTGTCTGTCTGTCCGCAGGTCTGTCCCGCCCTGTCTGCCGACAGTTGACATGTTGACGGTTGACCGGCATTGTCGCTGTGTGTGTCTGTCTGTCTGTCCCGGCCCGTCTGCCGACAGTTGACATGTTGACGGTTGACCGGCATTGTCGCTGTGTGTGTCTGTCTGTCTGTCCGCAGGTCTGTCCCGCCCTGTCTGCCGACAGTTGACATGTTGACGGTTGACCGGCATTGTCGCTGTGTGTGTCTGTCTGTCTGTCGGCAGGTCTGTCCCGCCCTGTCTGCCGACAGTTGACATGTTGACGGTTGACCGGCATTGTCGCTGTGTGTGTCTGTCTGTCTGTCGGCAGGTCTGTCCCGCCCTGTCTGCCGACAGTTGACATGTTGACGGTTGACCGGCATTGTCGCTGTGTGTGTCTGTCTGTCTGTCGGCAGGTCTGTCCCGCCCTGTCTGCCGACAGTTGACATGTTGACGGTTGACCGGCATTGTCGCTGTGTGTGTCTGTCTATCCGTCGGCAGGTCTGTCTGGCTCGCCGCTGGACATCAATCTGTCTGGTAGCGCTGCGGACCAGGGCACGGCCCAGCAGAGTATCGAGACGGAAGAGACGCTCAACCCGTCGGACACCATCGGACAGCACGCCGTGCGGTTCGCCGGAGAAATTATCGTCGAATCCAACCCGATCGTCCTGCAGAAAAAGACTCCCAAGTCATCTCGCCGTCCCAACTGAGCTGCCCGCTATCTCGTGGCGGAGAGAAGAAGTTGAGGTTGCCGCGGCGGCCGCAGCGGCGCTGCGATGGAGAGGGAGGAGCGGCGGAGGTGTTATTCTGGTGGGATGATGGATCTGAAGGAATGCGATCCGAAGGATTGGTTGTCACCTTGTGAGGTGCATGTGTCCAGAGGCCCTCAAAGAGTCCAGCATGTGAAGATAATGATGTTAGGGAATAATCTGGCTTACTTTGGCCTTACATATTTGTTTTCTGGCGATTCAAACTTTAGTACACCTGAATGCGCTGCTAGAGCAAAAAGCTTTATGAAGATTAACACGGGAACAATTTATACATTTACAATGCTGGTTTCATCTAAGGGCGCCTTGGAGACCATTCTTCCCAAAGAAGCCAGACAGTCACCTAGTTAGAAGTTACATATTCAGAGCACTTGCATTGAGGCCCGTTTCATAAGCACATACTACGTCTGCGCTACGCTCAGCGTTGCTACTAACAGGCCGCGTGCCTTAGGCGATCCACCATTGTGTAGAGGGTAGTTTTGTTCGTAGCTATGGCTGAGGTAACTGGGAAACCTAGCAGATTTCAACAGCTTTACTGTACGGTATGAGGCAGAGGAAATGGTGTGTAGATTCAGAGCACCAGCGTAGAAATGGTGTTTCGTAGGCACCATGAAATGGCCCGAACATATTAATCATGATTTATAACTGTAACAGATGCCCCGAGCGGCCATTTAGCTGTGATCTGCTATTCAGAGCAGGGTCTAGCAAGGGCCGTTGTCTACTACAAGGGCCATTGTCTACTGCAAGGGCCATTGTCTATTACAAGGGCCATTGTCTAATACAGCTTGCTCGCGGCAATGATGCTACCCTTATGCCATGTTTTGCAAGTTTTTAATAAAACGTGACTGAAAACGAATCTGCTGATGTTGTTTACGACAGGGCGAAAAACGGTCAGCTGTGCCGCTAGGAGCGCTCCCGCTAGGAGCGCTCCCGCTGGTTGTATGTGTGGTGGTAGCACTAGGCCACAGGTCAAACAGGGGAACCGGGGGAGAATCGAACCCGGATTACCTACTGGCCCACAACACGAATCAGTGGAGATAGAGAGTACAGATTGTTTCAGGTTTGGAACACGTCACCTAGTTTTCCTAACAAGGAAGCGTGATATATGGCCACAAGTATATATCCCTCGCTCCACTGGCAAAAGGCAGTGCAGTTATCAGAGGTTATAGACTTCAACTGGAGATACATCCGTACTTAAAGACACGTCCTCTGATGGAGCAACAGTTAAATGTAATACGATGCATCGAATGAAGGCCAGATACAAACAAAAGTCGACAATGGCTTGCAAGACAGCGCTTCAGTCACACATCAAACAAACTCAGATTTCAATTCGACTCGACATATGAAGTGGCGGCCCGCACTCAAACTTCTCGTTTATTTACAATGATGACTTATTCACCGATAACACTGCCAGCATGAGTGAACTCCACATTCATAACAGCCAGCATGTGTGAACTCCACATTCATATCAGTCATCATGAGTGAACTCCACATTCATAACAGTCAGCATGTGTGAACTCCACATTCATATCAGTCATCATGAGTGAACTCCACATTCATAACAGTCAGCATGTGTGAACTCCACATTCATATCAGTCAGCATGTGTGAACTCCACATTCATAACAGTCAGCATGTGTGAACTCCACATTCATATCAGTCATCATGAGTGAACTCCACATTCATATCAGTCAGCATGTGTGAACTCCACATTCATAACAGCCAGCATGTGTGAACTCCACATTCATATCAGTCATCATGAGTGAACTCCACATTCATAACAGTCAGCATGTGTGAACTCCACATTCATATCAGTCAGCATGTGTGAACTCCACATTCATAACAGCCAGCATGTGTGAACTCCACATTCATATCAGTCATCATGAGTGAACTCCACATTCATAACAGCCAGCATGTGTGAACTCCACATTCATATCAGTCATCATGAGTGAACTCCACATTCATATCAGTCAGCATGTGTGAACTCCACATTCATAACAGTCAGCATGTGTGAACTCCACATTCATAACAGTCAGCATGTGTGAACTCCACATTCATATCAGTCATCATGAGTGAACTCCACATTCATAACAGTCAGCATGTGTGAACTCCACATTCATATCAGTCATCATGAGTGAACTCCACATTCATAACAGTCAGCATGTGTGAACTCCACATTCCTTCACAGCTGCAGCGATTCATGGTGACAAATAAAGACACTGAAAACAACACGTTCACAACGGCTGGAAAGGTTGGTCGCCACACGCTCCAGGGACAATCAGCTCAGTGATGGAACTCGGAAGCGACACATTCGCTACTACACCAACCTTCATTTCTCCTGTCTCCAAGACCACCCTCCAAGACCTCCCAACTAATTCACTAAACTCCCTCACACAGGCAAAACAAACCACTGTCAATTTTACTCTTACAGGAGTGAGAGTTCCCACCAGATGCTGTCTTTGACCTCCACCAGTCCGGCCTCTCCACCGCCCTCAAACCCTACTCCAACTCCAAATATCTGATCACCCTCCCTCCCTCTCTCTCCCAACTCAACTCACGCAATCTCATCTCACTCTAACATCATCTCTCAACATATCGCTCCCTCACCCTCTGCCCCGCTCTTCATCCTCCCCATCCCCTCATCACGACATTTCCCCGCAGCTATGTATCACCACCTTCTCCGACGCCTTCCCCGACTTGGAGCCCAACCTCTCCACCTTCTTCACAACGTCCACGCCTCCAGTCACCTTGCCGAACACCACGTGTTTCTTATTCAGCCAGTCTGTGCGATCGGCTGTGATGAAGAATTGGGAGCCGTTCGTCCCCGGCCCTGAGTTGGCCATGGAGAGACAGTACGGCTCGTGCGCGAGGGTGAAGTTTTCGTCGGCGAACTTTCCACCGTAGATGGATTTGCCTCCAGTGCCGTTGTTGGCTGTGAAGTCGCCACCCTGTCGGAGGGAGAGGGAGGCCAGAGGGGTCACAGAAGGCCAGACAGGGGGGTGGGGGTCAAGGGGTCACCAACCTGCCAGGGAGCAGGAGCTGATGGAGGGGTCATGCGGTGGCTCAGGTAAGGAATTTCTCGCTACGAGGAATTTCTCGCTATTGTTCAGTGCATAAGGCAAGGCCCTTGAATAAGATACACACACAAACAAATGCTAACACAACAGAACAACGTAGAACACAAATAGTATGTCGATACAAGATGAAGCAATTGACCATTGCAATGCACACTTAAATTTCCGCAATTCTGTGAAAATAATTGTGTTGATTTGGTCACCTCTGCTTTTATTCCGCACTTCTAAGGAATGTCTCTGCTATATCTGCATGGGCAAAGAAGAAAAAGACAAAGAAGGTATATAAGATAACAAGAAAGAAAAAAAGAGAAATGATAAAGAAAAAGGATAAAGTGAAAAAGATAAATGAAAATACAAATAAGATAGAAAAGGAAAAAGACAGCAAATGATGGCAAGGAACGATGCAGACACTTGTGCCTGGATCCCGAAGTTGGATCTGGGATCCCAGTCCTCCTGGATCCTCGGCGTAAATTGTAGATCCCACGGCATAAAATATAACAGGATCTGGGATCTGTGTAGATCCCTCGGCTTATTGTGTACATGGATCTGGTGTCCCATGTGGATCTCGGAACACAGTACACAGATATCACAGATATCCGGATCTCAGCTGGATCCCGGGATCCAGGCACACGTCTGGAACGATGTGAAATAACACGAGACAAACACACCTGGAGACAACCAGGTGTCAACCAACCAGACGACAAACCTGGAGCATGAAGCCGGGTATAACACGGTGAAACTGGCAGCCCTTGTAGGAGACAAACACTATACCTGGAGCATGAAGCCGGGTGTAACACGGTGAAACTGGCAGCCCTTGTAGGAGACAAACACTATACCTGGAGACAAACACTATACCTGGAGCATGAAGCCGGGTATAACACGGTGAAACTGGCAGCCCTTGTAGGAGACAAACACTATACCTGGAGACAAACACTATACCTGGAGCATGAAGCCGGGTATAACACGGTGAAACTGGCAGCCCTTGTCGGAGACAAACACTATACCTGGAGACAAACACTATACCTGGAGCATGAAGCCGGGTATAACACGGTGGAACTGGCAGCCCTTGTAGGAGACAAACACTATACCTGGAGACAAACACTATACCTGGAGCATGAAGCCGGGTATAACACGGTGGAACTGGCAGCCCTTGTAGGAGACAAACACTATACCTGGAGACAAACACTATACCTGGAGCATGAAGCCGGGTATAACACGGTGGAACTGGCAGCCCTTGTAGGAGACAAACACTATACCTGGAGACAAACACTATACCTGGAGCATGAAGCCGGGTATAACACGGTGAAACTGGCAGCCCTTGTAGGAGACAAACACTATACCTGGAGCATGAAGCCGGGTATAACACGGTGGAACTGGCAGCCCTTGTAGGAGACAAACACTATACCTGGAGCATGAAGCCAGGTATAACACGGTGGAACTGGCAGCCCTTGTAGGAGACAAACACTATACCTGGAGCATGGAGCCAGGTATAACACGGTGGAACTGGCAGCCCTTGTAGGAGACAAACACTATACCTGGAGCATGAAGCCGGGTATAACACGGTGAAACTGGCAGCCCTTGTAGGAGGCAAACACTATACCTGGAGCATGAAGCCGGGTATAACACGGTGAAACTGGCAGCCCTTGTAGGAGACAAACACTATACCTGGAGCATGAAGCCGGGTATAACACGGTGGAACTGGCAGCCCTTGTAGGAGACAAACACTATACCTGGAGCATGAAGCCGGGTATAACACGGTGGAACTGGCAGCCCTTGTAGGAGACAAACACTATACCTGGAGCATGAAGCCGGGTATAACACGGTGGAACTGGCAGCCCTTGTAGGAGACAAACACTATACCTGGAGCATGAAGCCGGGTATAACACGGTGAAACTGGCAGCCCTTGTAGCCGAATCCCTTCTCGTGCGTGCATAGGCAGCGGAAGTTCTCGGCGGTGATGGGAACCACGTCCGAGCGGAGAGTGATGACGATCCGGCCCAAGACGGTGCTGCCCGCCTTCACGTCCAGGTATACCTGCAGGCACACAGACGGTTAGACGGTTAGACAGGCAGACAGGCAGAGACAGACAGATACAGACAGATACATACAGACGGACAGACGGACAGTCAGGACAGCCAGGACAGCCAGGACAGCCAGGACAGCCAGGACAGCCAGGACAGCCAGGACAGCCAGGACAGCCAGGACAGCCAGGACAGCCAGGACAGCCAGGACAGCCAGGACAGCCAGGACAGCCAGGACAGCCAGGACAGCCAGGACAGCCAGGACAGCCAGGACAGCCAGGACAGCCAGGACAGACAGGACAGACAGGACAGACAGGACAGACAGGACAGACAGGACAGACAGGACAGACAGGACAGACAGGACAGACAGGACAGACAGGACAGACAGGACAGACAGGACAGACAGGACAGACAGGACAGACAGGACAGACAGGACAGACAGGACAGACAGGACAGACAGGACAGACAGGACAGACAGGACAGACAGGACAGACAGGACAGACAGGACAGACAGGACAGACAGGACAGACAGGACAGACAGGACAGACAGGACAGACAGGACAGACAGGACAGGACAGACAGGACAGACAGGACAGACAGGACAGGACAGACAGGACAGACAGGACAGACAGGACAGACAGCTGTGGACGGTCAGATGGATGATGCAGGCTGGGTGGATGGCTATATCAGACAGCTGTGGACGGTCAGATGGATGATGCAGGCAGGGTGGATGGCTATATCAGACAGCTGTGGACGGTCAGATGGATGATGCAGGCTGGGTGGATGGCTATATCAGACAGCTGTGGATGGTCAGATGGGTGATGCAGGCTGGGTGGATGGCTATATCAGACAGCTGTGGACGGTCAGATGGGTGATGCAGGCTGGGTGGATGGCTATATCAGACAGCTGTGGACGGTCAGATGGGTGATGCAGGCTGGGTGGATGGCTATATCAGACAGCTGCGGACGGTCAGATGGGTGATGCAGGCTGGGTGGATGGCTATATCAGACAGCTGTGGACGGTCAGATGGGTGATGCAGGCTGGGTGGATGGCTATATCAGACAGCTGTGGACGGTCAGATGGGTGATGCAGGCTGGGTGGATG
Source organism: Chirona hameri (assembly GCA_036785665.1). NCBI lineage: Eukaryota > Metazoa > Arthropoda > Thecostraca > Balanomorpha > Balanidae > Chirona > Chirona hameri. The sequence goes on along the minus strand of JAXIVJ010004160.1, from coordinate 18,321 downwards.
GCTATATCAGACAGCTGCGGACGGTCAGATGGGTGATGCAGGCTGGGTGGATGGCTATATCAGACAGCTGCGGACGGTCAGATGGGTGATGCAGGCAGGGTGGATGGCTATATCAGACAGCTGCGGACGGTCAGATGGGTGATGCAGGCTGGGTGGATGGCTATATCAGACAGCTGTGGAAGGTCAGATGGGTGATGCAGGCTGGGTGGATGGCTATATCAGACAGCTGTGGACGGTCAGATGGGTGATGCAGGCTGGGTGGATGGCTATATCAGACAGCTGTGGACGGTCAGATGGGTGATGCAGGCTGGGTGGATGGCTATATCAGACAGCTGCGGACGGTCAGATGGGTGATGCAGGCTGGGCTATATCAGACAGCTGGATATGGATCACAGCTGTTCAACTAACACATATGACAATAAACGCAGCTACAAAATCGCCACTGTTTGAAACACTATCGACGTATGCTACACAACGACAACAGTGTCTATTTATATATTTAAATTTAACAGCCTGAAAAGTTCTCCGGTTTACTTTGGAGGCCACCATTTCTAGCCACGTCAGCCACTGCTAACATCGTCACTCTGTAATTGAAAGCGAGAACTTGGCGGTGCCTGACCTGCGGCAGCACTCCTTCCTTTGCGGCACGCGGTGCGATCTTGGAGACGACCCTGCTCTCCTCCTTGTCTCCACCCTGCGTCTCGCTCTCGAGCGTCTCCCCGGCGTGCTGCTGCAGCCAGTTGTCGTCAGCCCAGACAGGGCGGGAGGAACCCTCCCGCACCTTCAGAGGCCGCGCCAGGTTCACACGGATCTGACCAACAGAACCAGATCGGTCATGATCATCAGTCACATCAGCATCAGCATCATGGCATAATAAGCAGCATCAAAATGGACGTTCAAATCAATTATAAAATTGGTTAAGCTGCTGAGCACACGCAATGGGAGCAGCAAAAATAAAGACTAAAGTCCAGTTTACACCGTGAGAATATTGGCCGGTAAAATCAAGACTAAGTGAGAACATTGGCCGGTAAAATCAAGACTAAGTGAGCATATTGGCCGGTAAAATCTATATTACTATTTGATAAGCGTCTGTCTGTCTGTCCGTTTCTGTCTGTATATCCGGAACGAATTTAAAGGTCACAGTTATCCCAGTTGATATGCACTATGCACATGAACATTTCAACAGAGCGCTTCTTTCAGGGGATCGACATTAATACGCTTCCGAGCTGCCTTTCGATAAAATATAAATGGGCTAACGGGTGGACTGGTCAACCTCTTTGCATGGGGCCACATATGTTATATAGCCTTAGGCGTAACTATACATGGGTGGGGAGGGGGGGGGGGGGGGGTGCTCACGGGCACGTGTATTGATGTGTGTATCTGCATCCAGGAGACTCCAGATAATTGGGACATAATTAGATATAGTGATCAACATAGCTAAGCATGGATGCATTGTGGGGGATTGATGGGTGGGGAGGGGGCGGGGGTGCACGTGCTCTTCTCTTGTTGTGGGTACAACCATCCAGGAGATACCAGATAATTAGTGAAATGTCATGGATGACGATTAGAAGGGTGTATGAGTGGGTGACTGTCACATTCGTGCCAACAGTGGCCCCTTTATTTTTATAAGGATCTGCCGTTCCAGATATTTTATAAAAAAATATGCTAAGCCGGGGTGGAGTTTTCACGGGTTTAATGGGTTGTAACGGGTGCCATGGGTATAATGGGTACGGGTATATATTTATTTATTTTTATTTAGACGTGCTGGCACATCCACTCTCTCGTACATTGTACACGATGTGACACACAGTACCAGTGGCTATTATGTGCCCGTCGCGATGTTACGTGAGGTGATCGGGTAGAAGCGGAGGGTGGATAGAAGGATCAGGATGGTGCAGTGCGGCGCGTCAGCCATTTTGGCGCCGCGCACAGCGGACTGCATTAGGGAAGGGAAGGATACAAGTGGGAGTAAAAAGTGATGTGCAACAGTAAAAGTACATATAAACAAGCAATATAAACACAATGAAGATGCAAGTGATGTTTCGTTTCGTTCGTTCTTCGTTTGCTAATCGTTTCTGAATTAGCAAGATCAATATTTGCTGTTTTATTTTCAGTCTGATGTGAGCTTCATAGCTCACATAAGCAGCAATCTTGAAATGCTGCCTTTAACTATTGGTTTCGTTATTGTTTTCTTGGGGTTTTCTTTATGGTGTTTGTATCACTGTATTTCTTCCTCCAGAGGTTCTTGTGTAATTCTCGTGGTTTATTGCCGCGCGACATTAAAATTAAAACGAGAAAATAAGAGGTCGCTTGCGTGAAACTTTACTTCAGAATGCTAAAAATGACGAAAATGATGACAATATAAATACATATTACATCTTATCCAGAGTAAGTGCCTCAAGAAAGAATATCAAAACAATATCTGACTGATCTTTTCTTTTTTCTGGTATGTAATTTAGTGGCGAATAACTTCTCTGTGCGCAAAATTCAATATTTTTAGGAAAGCCTCCAAAACACGTCCTGCTTATCCAACTGGTATATACTTGTGTGTGACCAGTAGTACCGGCTGGGTGAGTACCGGTTATAACGGGTTTATCGTGTTCCACAAGGGCACAGCGGGTATCCCGGGAGTATGTCGGGCACCGTAGGTTTTTGACGGGTACCTCGGGTGTATGACGGGTACAAAAACGTATTATAGGTACGACGGGGTGTGTCACGGGTAGAACGGGCTATCAATCCCGAATTGCCTTAGCCTATCACTGGCGTGCACCACCACTTGACCTGTAATCGTTCAGCGGAGCGGACGGTTAGCACTAGTCAAGACTAAGTGAGAATATTGGCCGGTAAAATGTCACAATCGTGAACCATACCAACATGGTTCAAAATAGTATTATAGTTTCCAGTTTAGTTTAAACCACCACTTCATCACCAGTGTGATAATCACATCATCCCCAGCGTGATAACCACATCATCACCAGTGTGATAATCCCATCATCACCAGCGTGATAATCACATCATCACCAGTGTGATAATCACATCATCACCAGCGTGATAATCACATCATCACCAGCGTGATAATCACATCATCACCAGCGTGATAATCACATCATCACCAGCGTGATAATCACATCATCACCAGCGTGATAATCACATCATCACCAGCGTGATAATCACATCATCACCAGCGTGATAACCTCACTAGTGGTGCCAGTTTCAGAAAATATTTGTCCAACGTCTGACCGATGTCCAAGACCATGGTCTGCTGGATTGGTGCCAACCACGTGGAAGCATGCTTTGGTGACTGCTATCCCCAAAGGTGCAGACAGTTCGCAGCCGTGTGACACCAGACCGATTTCCATGCTTCCTGGTGTTATGAAAATTGTCGAGCGCGTGGTGCAGTGTCAGGTCGCCGAATACTTTGGCGAGCACCAGTTGTTCGCGGACGCGCAGCACGGCTACCGGCGCAGCCGATCCACCGAGACGGCGTTGGCAGTGATTACCGACAGTGTATATGGGGCGATGGACAGCGGAGAAGTATCGATTCTTGTATTCCTCGATCTTTCGAAATGTTTTGATGTTATAAATCACGAAAAGATGCTAGGAAAGCTATGCTTGTACAATGTTGACACCACTTGGTTCCGACATTACCTTCAGGGCCACTCACAACAAGTAAAAGTACGTAACACCGACGGATCTGTCATTTTTTCGAAGTCTCTGCCAATCTCATCCGGGGTTTTTCAAGGTGGATCGCTCAGCTGTTTATTGTTTTCCATATTCGCGAACGATATGTGTCTGCATGTGCCGGATGTAACGATCGTGCAGTTTGCCGATGATACCCAGCTGTTGGTGTCCGGCAAAAAAGCTGACCTGGCCAGCCTGATCTCGAGAATGGAGAGAGCTCTATCAAAGCTGTTAGCATGGTTTTGTTCCAACGATATGAAAGTGAACGCATCAAAAACCCAGATGATTGTGCTCGGTACGCGCCAGATGCTTAAGGGACTGCCATCCGTTAGCATCAGATTTGCCGGTGCCACTATCCATGAGTCCGCAACTGTTAGAAACCTGGGCCTCATCATGGATAAGAACCTGTCGTACCATGACCATGTCAACCATGTTGTGTCGAAGTGCACAGGGGCGCTGCTGGCGCTTAACCACGCGAAGCATGTGCTACCGCCCTTCACACTGAAACCGATCGTGACCTCGCTTGTCGTGTCTACGCTACGATACTGCATAACTATTTATGGTACATGTGGTACCACTGAACTACGCCGGGTGCAGAAAGTGCTCAATTTCTGTGCGCGTGTAATAAGCGGCCGTCGAAAGCAAAGCCATGTGACCGATGTCCTTAGAGACTTGAAGTGGCTGAGCGCGGCAAACCTAGTCCTGTACCATAGAATATGTAACGTGCGAACTATTAGACAGACAGGCCAACCATCCAGTATAGCATGTACACTAGAGAACGCGACAGATCATGGCCACGACACCCGGAATGCCCAACGACTGCGGCTACCCCGAATACGCACCGAGGCGGGAAGAAGGCAGCTGGTGTACAGCGGTGTTGACGCCTATAACGAGTTTTGCACAACCTATGATGGACAGTCGTCCTTCAAAGGAGCACTCGGCTACATTTACTGCAGAACCAGACATGAACACGGTCGTTTAGACGATTCATTGTGACGACGAATGCGTGACGTGTTGATTGTGATGTGTGCTAGCTTTTAACCTTTTGTATCTTTTGACATTGCGTTAATGAAAAGCCGCAAATGAGCGGATTTAACGTGAATAAATGAACTGAACTGTCCGTCCGAAACTGTCCGAAATCATTGTTTGTCCGAAATGTGTCCGAAAGCAGAAAAAGTGTTTGATATGGAAATAAATTACCTGTGGCACACTTAATTTTTTTTTAAATAAAAAGTAACAAGTGATTTTCGCGACAAGCCATCCTTGGGCATTGGATGTCCTAAAATTTCCAAAGAAATATGCTTATGTCCGTCCAAAAACCGAACGGGTCTTCGGACAACTTCGGAATTCCGAAAATGATTGTACCGATTGGCACCACTAAACCACACATCACCAGCGTGATAGTCAATGTTGGCACCTGAAAATTGAAGGCGAGTGTTAAAAATATCGCCACATATCGGCAAGGGCGTAGCCAAGGTGGGCCATTTATGGGAACCTTAAGTAACCTGTGCTTTAAAAACAATGGCTTTGAAGGGTGCAATAATGTTTTTTTTATAAATATTATTATATTTGTCTTTATCAATTTAGTCCAAACATTTCCAATGGATGGGTTTCCGAGGTCAGGCCCCGCGCTAAGCATAGCTTGTTGCACAGGCCGAGAGGTCATCAAAGGTCAGATTTTCCAGTTTTAGGACTTAGCACCAGAAACCCCCAGATATCTCAGGAACATGATAGCTAGGAACAAACGGAAAAAGCAATGGAAAGCTCTTGAAAAATGCAATCACCAAGGTTTCCTCAAATTTTATTTCAGGGCAATCGTTTAGGCTCCAGAGCTCATCAAAGGTCAAAAAGCTATTTTTTGGCAAACCTGTTTTTCGAGAAAAAAAACACATTTTACCGAATAAAGATAGGGCAACAATTTTGACGCCATCGTGTTTGTCTCGTCAAGGCACTTCGAATCATATTCATGTTGACCAGGTTAGGTCAACATATAAATTTGACCTCAGGTCAAGGTCATATGGTGACCCAAGTAGGTCAAGTTGCATATTGGGAGACGTGTCTCGATGAGACAAACACATTAGTACCGGTTTCACTTCTCTATCTTCATTCTGTCGAGAGTTATAGACACAAAAATGTTGGTGACCTCAGATGACCTTGGCTGACCCTGTAGGGGTCACTGAACAAAAATTGCACCTGGATCATCATGAATGGCCTATGATAACATGATTCAGAAGGAATTGGCCTGCTGTCATGCGTATCCTCGGAATAGAAAGCATTTGAATATTTCCCATTTGACTTATAATGGGGAGGTCCGAAATTGACCCGACCTAAGGTCACCGATATATAAACAAATCTGAGATAAACGAATTGTAGGTACCAAGGGCCTTATGAAATCCTGTAAGTTTGAAACCGATCGGCTAACACCTGTGGCTGTGGTATGACCGCACACTTTTTGGAGGTGGGGTCACATGACCTGGCCTGGTGACCTGATCTGAGATGACCCGAAGTAAAACAAAAACCAGACTATGTGTGTAATTGATGCACAAACAGCTGTGCCAAATTTGGCACGCTGCGCGCATCCGTGTTTCCGCTATTCAGGAAAAACCGGAGGGGGGGATCAAACCCCTGGCAGTGCACGTGTTAATGCATTGTAAACAGTTATTTTCTCTCTTACAAATCAAATTGTGTCTTTTATTCATGTCATTTGTGCACCGATGTCATTCAAATGTCATTTATTCATCTCTAATTGGATAACACCACCATATTTTATACACTGTCATTGTGTCAGATTTGCTAAATGACCAGCACTTATTGGTCACATGGTACCTAGTCTTTATATTAAACAATAAAGTCAGATTTTAGGCCTTACTAGCGTCTGATAAAATGATCATTTTTCACATTATGTAGGTACACCTCAAACTAAAATGTTTGTACTCCAATGATGATGATGATTGGGGTTTTAGGGCGCTCAAATGTTTGTACTCCGCTACCAAGAACAAAAAGGATGACAATCCATCGCTGGTTCTGTGTTGCGTCCGGAGGTCAGTGCCGCGTTCTGCGTTCCATCCCTGTGTTCTGTGACAATCCATCGCTGGTTGTGTTCCGTCCAGTGCCGTGTTCTGCGTTCTCTCACCGTGCGTCCAAACAGTTCCGACTCGTGCATGTTGTCGACGGCGGCCGCGGCATCCTCCACTTGCTCAAACTCGACGAACGCAAACCCGCGGTGCTTCTCAGTCTCGTAATCCAGCGGAATCTGCAGGAAAATCGTCAGTTAATCCAGAGGAATCTGCGGGAAAATCATCAGTTAATTCTGTAGAATTTGCAGGAATATCGCCAGTCAGAGGTGGATGTCTCGTATTCCAGCGTAATCTGTGGGACAATCGTCTGTTAATCCAGTGGAATCTGCAAGAAAATGCCATAAATGTCTCCATCTCATAGTCTAGGTGAATCTACAGGGATATTGTCATGTGGATGTGGATCCGTCTTGTAATTCAGTGGAATCTGCAGGAAGAAAACAGAAAATTAATCTCAGTGTTTTGTGTATCCGAATCTCCATGGACTCCATATTCACTGTCCAATCCAAAAAGACCCATATCCCTCACAAATGGCTCCTATCATACAAACTCCACAAATAATTCCCTACTCCACAAATCATTCTCCACTCCACAAATAATTCTCCACTCCACAAATCATTCTCCACTCCACAAACTAACATCCACAAATCGCCCCTAGCCTCTTCAATTCATCCCCATCCTCGCCAAACACAGCAGTGAGCAAGGCTCGCACCGCCACACCTGTATGTCCTGTATGTCTCCGAATGGGATGAAGGCACCCTGCAGCACCTCTTCTGACACCTCATCTGCCAGACCTCCCACATAGACGGTCCGCTTCTGAGCCCCTGCTGACGTCATCCTTCACTGGTGGTGGGGGAGGGGCAGGAGCGACAACAGGAGAGGCCTAGCCAGGGAACAGAGGCAGGCTTGAACGACAGACAGGGGTGGTTTTGAATGGAGATGGACAGTAGGCCAGTCCAAGAGTGGGGAATGGCTGGTTATGACGAAGGGAGATGTGATGTGCTGGTATGATGATTTGCTGATGTTTCAGATGTCTAGCAGGGTGGATCGTCTGAAAACCTGGAAACAAACAGACAGGGTAAATGCAAAGGAATGGCATGGGGCAACCGGCAGGCAGTGCCTTTCAAAATCCCGATGTGTAGGTAACTGGTAAGGTAAGGTAAAATAATATAGTTTTTTGTTTGTTAAATAGGACCAACTAACATTAAATTTGACATGCTGTAATACTAACCTTCACAAGAAAATATTGAACTATTAATTCTAACTCTCCGACCCAAAACTGTAATTCACTCCGGTTCGCAGTTCGCAGCTATCCAAAAAACGTTACGGCCCAACACAAATTGAAACAGTCATGTTTGTCTCCAATACACCAAAAATGTCTTTACACGTTAATCAAGAGTATTATATTTTTTGTTTTTTGTTGTTATATCTTGCATTACTTAAAACAATTATCTGTTTGTTTTTTAGTCTGTTATTTAGTCTGTTAGGCTGATATTTAATTTCATTTTATTTCCGAAAGAGCAATTTTATTTCTTCCAAAGGTTGTGTAGCTTAGCTATTTGCAAAATGTATTCGACACGAAGACGCAACAGCTGACTTTTTGAGACAATTACGGTGGGATGTAAACAACAATTGTATGTACACCTCTGTCCTAGGATGGAAATAGCATGACGTCACAGGCACGACTAATCGGGTCTCCCTTATCAAATAGTGAAATTTGGGTCCATTAGGTACTTGACATTTTAAATATTGCAATGATGAACGCCATGTGTGGCATGTCACGAGCACTTCAACCGGCGTCCGGCATATATGCTATCTTTTACACATACGTAAAACATTACGCGCTAGGTGACGCCAAAACAGGATGAAGGCAAAAGCGGATTCAAGGGGAGCATGTAACTACTAACTTTGCCCTAAACCATGTGTCGAACTTTTCGGGCTTAATACCTCCCGCCCGCGAGTCCCCAAAAGAACAACTTTCTATCGTTCTGAATCTGAATTCTGACAGTATATGCAGTCCACCTGCCAGTGGTGTACCCAGGATTTACTCCAGGAGGAGGCAATTTTTGCACAAGGGGGGGGGGGGCATAAAGTACCCCTACCAAAAAAACTCACCGGATTTGGCCCACTATATTTTTAAAAGGGCATATTTTCACCATTTTTCTCTTAAAAATCAAAACATCATTCATTTTTTCGACCAAAGGGGCACGTACAGACCTTCAGGGGGAAAATGTCCCCGTCCCCCCCCCCCCCCCTCCCCCTTGTGTACAGGGTACCTTCATACTTTGTGTACGCCTATGCCACTTGTACACAAATAAGCACATGTGGCGAACCTACGAACTCCTAAACACCTTCCCATTGGTCAAGAGACATGACGTAGAAGGACCAAAATTGACACGAAATGAGGTGTTAATGAAACCTATCCCATTCGTTCCATTTCGAACTCGGAGGGGTTGGTAGTCGCGCATGTTAGCCGTCTCTCTAGCCCTCTCTTCTTGCTTTATAGTGATATCACTCTTACTCTAAAGGTGTCTAGTGTGAGTGTATCGGTGATACAGTGAAGAAGTGGTGTGGGTTTCTGCGGTTGCATTCGTCAAAGCTCGTTATGGGTGCTTGTATTTAATCACTGATCGAAGGAAAAGTGCACGGCTGACCTGACCTCAAGACGTGTGCAGTGATACAAGTGGTGCTTATTTTTACTGAAAAATGACTGGAGAAAATGAAGATGTCACTCATGACGCCAGGTCACTTAGCAAAGCATTTGTGGCTGGAGGTAAGCATCTTGTTGGTGTACTTATGTTTGCTGATTGTGTTTGGGGGACAATAGGTGGTACCTATGGACAGTTTATATAGCCTTGGTGCCTATGTACCTAACAAGCGGTCCACGCTTGCTTCGCTGTGCGAAGAGGCGACACTGTTTGCATCAGTTGTGCCGTTCTGATGATTAATATAGTATTGAGTTGTAAATAAGGTAATGCCTGTGGACATCTATCTTAATCTTAAATGTGCAAAATACTGACCATCAAAATCTCCACCACCAATCATCAGCATTCCCAACACAACATACCAGTATGCAAAATGTGGCAGAAACATCAACAATATATTTGTGGCAGCCCCTAAATCCTGCCCAAAATGGAATAGCAAGCTGCCCCAGGCCGGGGGAGGCGTTTAGATGCCCCCCCCCCAAGGTTTTTAGAGGATAGCGAAAAACAGTGGTGCCACTGTTTTTGGCACAGCTGTTGAGGCAGCAATTTCCCACATATTGTAAAAAAAAAATTACCACAGGTCATCTCAGGTCAGGTCACCAGACCAGGTCATGTGACCCCACCTCCAAAAAAGTGTGGTCGCCTTACAGCCACAGTTTTTGGCAGATCGATTTAGTACTTACAGGATTTCATAAGGGCAATGGCACCTACAATTCTTTTATCTAGGATGTTCGATATCGGGGACCTAAGGTTGGGTCAATTTCATGACCTCCCTATTATAAGTCAATGGGGAAATATTCAAATGCTTCCTATTCTGAATATTCACATGATTTCAACCCAACTACTTCTGGATCATGTTATCATAGGCCATTTTTGAAGACCCAGGTGCAATTTTGGTTCAGTGACCCCTACAGGGTCAGCTGAGGTCATCTGAATTCTGAGGTCACCAACACTTTTAAAAAAGTAAATACCTCTCAACAAAATAAAGATAGAGATGTGAAACTGGCACCAATGTTTGTCTCGTCGAGGCACATCTCCCAATGTGCAACATGACCTAATTGGGTCACCACTTGACCTTGACCTGAGGTCAAATTTTTCAGTTGACCTAACCTGGTCATGATGAACATGATTCGAAGCGCCTCGACAATACAAACACAATGATGTCAAAATTATCGCCGTATCTGTATTAGGTAAAAAGATATTTGTGAAAATTGTTTTGCTAAAAAAAAATGCCTTTTTGACATTTGATGAGCTCTGGAGCCTAAACTATTGACCTTAGCTCAAATCTTAGGACACCTTACCGATTGCATTTTTCAATAGTTTTCCTTTGCTTTTTTCCGTTTATTCCTATCTATCATAGTTCCTGTGATATCTGGAATTTTCTGGAGCGAAGTCCTGAATCTGGAAAATTTGACCCTTGATGACCTCTGGTGACCTCAATATTGACCTGAGAAAAAAAATGCCTGAAATAGTTTCAAAATGCATTTTGACGAGCTTTCGAACGGTGTTTTCGGTTCTTGCCTACGTTCTATAGGAGCCGAGTTAGAAGGGGCGTCGAAACGCCCCCCCCCCCCCCCCCCCGGCACGGCAAAGGTGGCCGAGCACCGGCACCCGCACGGCATGGGTTAATTCACTGTGCCACATTACATTATTGTTTGTTTGTTTGTAAATGCATGCCTTATTCGTTTTTGTTCAATGTTACCTTCAGGAGATCAGTAAAGTACACAATTTAAATCCTTGAGATATTTGCGTCATTTAGCGGCCCCGCTCAGCTGGGGTCCCTGGAGGTCCCTAGAATCATCATAGTTTGAGTTAATGCCAAAAGCTTTTTAAGTGCTGGCTATTTGGATTGGATTTCCCATTGGTGAGAGTCAGAAAACATGGCCCTGTGGAAAACATGGAAAACAAAACACAGCTACATACACACACATACGCTACTAATTTAGTCATTTAGATGCATGCTAATATTTATGGGTGCCAAATCACCTCAGCAGTATGTGCACTGTGCAAGCAACAATCTAAATCATCATATCAGGTTTTTTCAATGGGTGTTTGGGACTTGGGTTGTCATTTTGTGTGTGATTTGTCATCATTGTCATTTGTCATGTCATTGTCATTTTTGCATGTTTCAAAATATTAATTGAACATATTTTAGAGAATGTTTTTTTCTTCATATTTTATCTCATGATAATATTGATATTTGATAACCATAACAGTGATGTGACTCTTTTTGTTTCTAGTTATCCCTATGTTAATGACTGGAGCAAGGGTTCCACCCTAATGCACATTCTCAGTTTAATTAGCTCTGTGTGATGGTTTGATGACCGCTGTGTCTGGAATGTTAATTAGCTCTGTGTGATGGTTTTCTGACCGCTGTGTCTGGAATGTTAATTAGCTCTGTGTGATGGTTTTCTGACCGCTGTGTCTGGAATGTTAATTAGCTCTGTGTGATGGTTTTCTGACCGCTGTGTCTGGAATGTTAATTAGCTCTGTGTGATGGTTTTCTGACCGCTGTGTCTGGAATGTTAATTAGCTCTGTGTGATGGTTTTCTGACCGCTGTGTCTGGAATGTTAATTAGCTCTGTGTGATGGTTTTCTGACCGCTGTGTCTGGAATGTTAATTAGCTCTGTGTGATGGTTTTCTGACCGCTGTGTCTGGAATGTTAATTAGCTCTGTGTGATGGTTTTCTGACCGCTGTGTCTGGAATGTTAATTAGCTCTGTGTGATGGTTTTCTGACCGCTGTGTCTGGAATGTTAATTAGCTCTGTGTGATGGTTTTCTGACCGCTGTGTCTGGAATGTTAATTAGCTCTGTGTGATGGTTTTCTGACCGCTGTGTCTGGAATGTTAATTAGCTCTGTGTGATGGTTTGATGACAGGTGTGGCTGGAATGTTAATTAACTCTGTGTGATGGTTTGATGACAGGTGTGGCTGGAATGTTAATTAACTCTGTGTGATGGTTTAATGGTGTGATGGTTTGCCGACGGGTGTGGCTGGAATGTTAATTAACCCTGTGTGATGGTTTAATGGTGTGCTGGTTTGCTGACGGATGTGGCTGGAATGTTAATTAACTCTGTGTGATGGTTTAATGGTGTGATGGTTTGCGACAGATGTGGCTGGAATGTTAATTAACCCTGTGTGATGGTTTGCCGACAGGTGTGGCTGGAATGTGTGCTAAGACAACAGTGGCACCACTGGACAGAATAAAGATCCTGCTGCAGGCCCACAATAAACACTACAAACACCACGGTGAGCAGGTGTCTTCAATAGTATCAATAGCATGTATCTTCAATAGTATCAATAACAGGTATCTTCAATAGTATCAATAGCAGGTGTCTTCAATAGTATCAATAGCAGGTGTCTTCAATAGTATCAATAACAGGTGTCTTCAATAGTATCAATAGCAGGTGTCTTCAATAGTATCAATAGCAGGTGTCTTCAATAGTATCAATAGCATGTGTCTTCAATAGTATCAATAACAGGTATCTTCAATAGTATCAATAGCGTGTGTCTTCAATAGTATCAATAGCAGGTGTCTTCAATAGTATCAATAGCAGGTGTCTTCAATAGTATCAATAGCAGGTGTCTTCAATAGTATCAATAGCAGGTGTCTTCAATAGTATCAATAGCATGTATCTTCAATAGTATCAATAGCAGGTGTCTTCAATAGTATCAATAGCATGTATCTTCAATAGTATCAATAGTGTGTGTCTTCAATAGTATCAATAGCATGTGTCTTCAATAGTATCAATAGCGGGTGTCTTCAATAGTATCAATAGCAGGTGTCTTCAATAGTATCAATAGCAGGTGTCTTCAATAGTATCAATAGCAGGTGTCTTCAATAGTATCAATATCAGGTGTCTTCAATAGTATCAATAGCAGGTGTCTTCAATAGTATCAATAGCATGTATCTTCAATAGTATCAATAGCAGGTGTCTTCAATAGTATCAATAGCAGGTGTCTTCAATAGTATCAATAGCAGGTGTCTTCAATAGTATCAATAGCAGGTGTCTTCAATAGTATCAATAGCAGGTGTCTTCAATAGTATCAATAGCGGGTGTCTTCAATAGTATCAATTGCAGGTGTCTTCAATAGTATCAATAGCATGTGTCTTCAATAGTATCAATAGCAGGTGTCTTCAATAGTATCAATAGCATGTGTCTTCAATAGTATCAATTGCAGGTGTCTTCAATAGTATCAATAGCGTGTTTCTTCAATAGTATCAATAGCAGGTGTCTTCAATAGTATGTCAGTGTACAATGGTCAATGCTAAATGGTGCTAAGAATCCTTTGATGGTGCTTAGAATCCTTTGATGGTGCTAAGAATCCTTTGATGGTGCTAAGAATCCTTTGATGATAATTCTTCTGATGAGAATGGGCACCATATAACCTAGTTGTTAGTACACTCTAAAGACCAAATCATCATCATTATCATTTAATTTGCAATGCATACATGTAGTAAACTCAGTGGCAGCACATCCATTAAGGTAAGTTAGGCACTGCCTAACCAGATACCTGCCTGCCTACCACTGTCACACCACCAGAGCTAGCAATAAATGCTATTTCAGAGCCATGAATGGCTATAAGTTGGGACAAATATTTCAGAAATATATTTGAGAACTTATGTTAATATGATACCTGTAGGCGCTTTGTAGTTTCAGAAAGGGTGCAAACCTTTTTGTGTATATATGAATTGAGTGGTTATCATCAAAACCTATTTTAGTTGCCTTGTCCCTCAGCTTTCCTTATCCTTCAGCATTGTGAAAAACGCCCAAAACATTTGGACACTTAGGCAAGCCTGAGCTTGGCTAAAATAGTAGAAAAGACCAGAAATCCGCCAAGCTTTTGTCAGGAATCGGTATTTTAAGTCCAGGTTTTTGGCATGATGACAGTGAAAAGAGCTGTGTTCGTAACATTTTTGCTCTAAGATATCTTTAAATGTTGGTGAGGTTTATCATATTGGTTAGAAAGAAAATAACCAATAAACTCATAATAAATTTAAAATTTTATGCCGAAATTATCTTGAAATAATATTTTGCCTATGGAGGCTTTTTCAGCAATGCCAAGTTGATGAGTTGGCCCAGGCAGACACTTTGCCTAACCACTTACAGAAGGCTGGCTGTCACTGCGTGAACTTATTGAAATTAGGTTTGTATCTTTTCATCACACGACAAGTGCAGCCAGATGATGAAATATTCATGATTTAAATCAGTGTTGAATTATTGAAGTATTGATGAATTATCGGCTGAAAACTTTCAAACTACATCAAAAATGATCCCAGAGATGACCGTCAACCCTGCCATCAGCATGTAATGTCACCATATTTTTTTATCTTTTTTAGTTTGAGCGTTTTGATAGGATGCATTTCCGAGATCAGGGCCAACGCTAAGCTAACCCACGTGATGCTTGTTGCGCAGCCACCCCGCCATCCGATCGCGCAGGCACCCCGCCATCCGATCGCGCAATTCCAGTCACCGGCAGAATCTAGAGACGAAAGTTTAACGTCCGCTAACGACTGGGGACGGTCCGCCCGGCTCGCTGGCTTCATCTGACCTTGAACGCGGCCGCTGCCACCGGCCGTAGGTCATCTCCGCCAGGGGCAAATAGCGAGCGCCGAAGCGGCTCGAACCCACCTTGCCAGGGTGGGTCAGATTTGTAGTCCAGCGCTCTCCCGACTGAGCTACACGGGCGGACAGGGGACGTTGGAACAATGACGTATCTACGTTAGGGAAAAACAGGCAATTTACCCCCAAACCAAAACTCGGTAGGCAAACGTATGTTTTGCCCCCCCCCAAAAAAAAAACGTTCCGGGAGGTTGTGATTTTTGTGTTCCGGAAAGTCGTGATTTAAGTCCCCCACTCAACCACTCTTTCGCGTTGGCGAAACGACACCCCCCCCCCCCCCGCTCAACGATTCTTCGTGCTGACGACCCGACGCCTCCACCCCTCCCCCCCCCGGTTAACAACTTTTTGCTGACGAAACGGAACGAAATTTGTGTCTCCCAAACTGGAAACCTCGATCGGCCACTGCGTTGTAACGCCACCTGTGCTCTCAGGCGTGTTCAGTGGCCTGAAAAACATCGTCCGCCAAGAGCGTTTCCTGGCCCTCTACAAGGGAAACGGCGCCCAGATGGTGCGAGTGTTTCCATACGCCGCCACCCAGTTCGCGGCGTTCGAGATGTACAAACAGGTCAGTCAGCTGGTGGATAGGGAATGGACAGGCTTGGGGTGGGTTCGAATCCAGGCAGGGTTGAACTTTTAGCGGTTTGTCCTGTGGCCACGGAGGTAGGTCGCGAAATGTCTCACTGTGTTCCGACGGAAGCCCGTGATTTTAAGGTCAATACACATCCGTTGATATCCTTAACGATAGAATTATTGAACTGGGACAAAGGTCAAACAAAAGTGAGGCAAACGTCCTTTTTGCAACTTCCAAGTGTCCATGTGTTTCTTAACGCGCCTAATATTCCCTTATTTCCCGCAATAGTATGCACATGCCACATCTTAGTTGTTTTCAGCGCTGCCTTCACACTGACATTCCTACCGTCGAGCATGTCTATTTGTTCCTGTACTGTTTTGCTCACGTCATTTATCAAGCGTAAAACAGTCTGCGATGGGGGTGACGGTGCAGCGAGGCGCTCATTACCGCCTCGGTACTGTCCCGGACGGTTAGTCAGGACCGTGGACCGTGGACCGTGGCACCGTGGCACCGTGGCACCGTGGCGCCGTGGCACCGTGGCACCGTGGCAACAGGCAGCGTTTCCGCGGCTATACCGCTTCACTGTACACACATGTACATTATCAGTGATACCGAGGTGACTTCCCGGTCATATCCGGAAATACCCGGTCATATCCGGAAATATCCGGTCATATCCGCCATATATCCGGTCATATCCGGTCATATCCGATCATTTCCGGTCATATCCGGTCATATCCGGTCATATCCGACAATATCCTGTCATATCCGGCCATATCCAGCTATATATCCGGTCATATCCTGTCATATCCGGCTATATATCCGGTCATATCTGGTCATATCTAGTCATATCCGGTCATTTCCGGTCATATCCGCCATACGATAGTGGCTGTCGGGCCGCTCGTACGGGACGTTCGGTTTGGGCGGGTGTCGGTGCCAGTCTGTTATTTCGAGTCTGCTAACGCGCGTGTGCACATCCTGGAGAGACCATGGGCGCCGCAAACCTTGGTAGTTGTGGGCGCGGCACCCTGAACAACAAATCATCACATCAATCACCACGGAGCCAGCCAGTTGTCTTTCGTCCTGCTCCGAGTGCACACTAGCCTCCGGGATAGAAGGTTTCACGGGCGCCCTATGACCGAAGTAGTCTGTGCGCGTCTTCTTCAATAGTGCGCCTCATAATGGTCCGCAGTCGGAGTGGACCATTGTACTGTGGATCTCTTGGATGATTGTTTAGCCCTGTCACGTGGCGGACAGGTCTTCATATCTTACCGTGCGAGGACAGCCAGGACAGCCAGGACAGCATGGTACACTCGTACAGTGCGTGGCATGCGACACATGAAGCCCACTCAAAACAGGCCACGTGTAGCAGGTACCGACATGGGGCTTATGCCAGGACTTTGGAGTTGTGTGTGTGTGTGTGTGTGTGTGTGTGTGTGTGTGTGTGTGTGTGTGTGTGTGTGTGTGTGTGTGTGTGTGTGTGTGTGTGTGTGTGTGTGTGTGTGTGTGTGTGTGTGTGTGTGTGTGTGTGTGTGTGTGTGTGTGTGTGTGTGTGTGTGTGTGTGTGTGTGTGTGTGTGTGTGTGTGTGTGTGTGTGTGTGTGTGTGTGTGTGTGTGTGTGTGTGTGTGTGTGTGTGTGTGTGTGTGTGTGTGTGTGTGTGTGTGTGTGTGTGTGTGTGTGTGTGTGTGTGTGTGTGTGTGTGTGTGTGTGTGTGTGTGTGTGTGTGTGTGTGTGTGTGTGTGTGTGTGTGTGTGTGTGTGTGTGTGTGTGTGTGTGTGTGTGTGTGTGTGTGTGTGTGTGTGTGTGTGTGTGTGTGTGTGTGTGTGTGTGTGTGTGTGTGTGTGTGTGTGTGTGTGTGTGTGTGTGTGTGTGTGTGTGTGTGTGTGTGTGTGTGTGTGTGTGTGTGTGTGTGTGTGTGTGTGTGTGTGTGTGTGTGCGTGCGTGCGTGCGTGCGTGCGTGCGTGCGTGCGTGCGTGCGTGCGTGCGTGCGTGCGTGCGTGCGTGCGTGCGTGCGTGCGTGCGTGCGTGCGTGCGTGCGTGCGTGCGTGCGTGCGTGCGTGCGTGCGTGCGTGCGTGCGTGCGTGCGTGCGTGCGTGCGTGCGTGCGTGCGTGCGTGCGTGCGTGCGTGCGTGCGTGCGTGCGTGCGTGCGTGCGTGCGTGCGTGCGTGCGTGCGTGCGTGCGTGCGTGCGTGCGTGCGTGCGTGCGTGCGTGCGTGCGTGCGTGCGTGCGTGCGTGCGTGCGTGCGTGCGTGCGTGCGTGCGTGCGTGCGTGCGTGCGTGCGTGCGTGCGTGCGTGCGTGCGTGCGTGCGTGCGTGCGTGCGTGCGTGCGTGCGTGCGTGCGTGCGTGCGTGCGTGCGTGCGTGCGTGCGTGCGTGCGTGCGTGCGTGCGTGCGTGCGTGCGTGCGTGCGTGCGTGCGTGCGTGCGTGCGTGCGTGCGTGCGTGCGTGCGTGCGTGCGTGCGTGCGTGCGTGCGTGCGTGCGTGCGTGCGTGCGTGCGTGCGTGCGTGCGTGCGTGCGTGCGTGCGTGCGTGCGTGCGTGCGTGCGTGCGTGCGTGCGTGCGTGCGTGCGTGCGTGCGTGCGTGCGTGCGTGCGTGCGTGCGTGCGTGCGTGCGTGCGTGCGTGCGTGCGTGCGTGCGTGCGTGCGTGCGTGCGTGCGTGCGTGCGTG
>JAXIVJ010004159.1:0-85984 GCA_036785665.1 Chirona hameri | reverse complement strand
GTCAGGTCCAACAGCAGCCTTCTCAGACCGACACGAGGGCCCTCCCAGACGCAGGCTCACAGACTAGCTAAGGCCCTCCTAGACTGGCCCAGGGCCTCTCAAACCGGCCTATGCAACTCTCAGGCTGCCTATAAATTGTCCTCTTACACAAGATGAGGGACTTCTTAGGTCGGTCGAGTTCTCTTGTGTCTCGTCTGGGACCTCTTTGACCAAGCCCTCAGGTAGGTTTGTGAAATGCCTTCTCAGACCGACCAAGGACATATGACCGATCACTGAGGGCATATGACCCAGGGCACTGTAAAAGCTTGACCGAGGCCTCTTTCTGACCAGTTGAAATACCTTATCAAGACCCGCCGATGGTTTCCTTAGGCCTCTGACCGGCTGACCACAGGAAGGGCCCACAGTCTCAAAAAAGGCCCTGACGCCTAGGGTATTGATCCCCCCTGAAACTACAATCCTTCGCCAATGGTCGAACCGAATGTCTCACAATGCCAGCTGTCAGTCCAGCATCACAAATCACTGCCCGGCACCCCCTACCAAACATGCCGCGTAACTGTCAAGAGATGGGATGAGATCGTGCAAATACTTATAATTTCAGAACACTAGTCAGAATAGGTACTTTTCCGCACTAAAAAACTGATTTGATATTTCTTAACAAATTACTATCGAGTCTTATTAACTTAGTTAACCGTTCTTTTCATTTAGATCTGCGTCAATTGAAGTTTTTTTCTTTCGCCGATTCGAGTATGCCATTTTTATACAGACACGATGACAATTACCTGCCCCCCCCCCCCCAGTGACCCGATTTCAGCGCGAATGGGGGGGGGGGTGGCTTCACTGGGGGGGGGGGGGGCTGCGCCCCCCAGTTAACATATTAGAGGAGGCCCTGGAAGTGCCTCCACAGTGTACGTTGTGCAATGTATTGCGCAGGACTGTGACGGACAGCTGAGTTATCTGAAATGTTGTGTATTAGAGGAGGCCCTGGAAGTGCCTCCACAGTGTACGTTGTGCAATGTATTGCGCAGGACTGTGACGGACTGTGGACAGGACTGTGACGGACAGCTGTCGTCCTGCGCGTCACAGGACTGTGACGGACAGCTGAGTTAGCTGAAATAGTGCCAGCGCATCTCTGAAGGTGGACGATAAACTGTTCTGTAACACGTCTGGACGGCCCGGCTCCTCTACCGTTATTACTCCGTTATCGCAGCCCAACGTACAACTCACCCAAATTACTTAGTTAAGTGGGAGAACATTGCAACCCTTTGACATGGTGACACGCACATTGCCGGGACGCATAGTTGCCCAAACGGCAGGGTCGATTTTCACACAAGTGAAGCAGCTCCATGAACTCCTTCCGGATTTAAGCAGGCAGTTGATGGAACTTGCCGAGGAAGCATTGCTTTTCATTTAGTTTGTTTTTGGGAGAGTGTATATGGGCTTTGGGCTATAGCCTGTCTTATTAATTTACAGGTGAGCACAATCATATGTGACAAACTTCTTGAGAGTGGGGGAGGGGGGGGGGGGGCAGATGCTCCCCTGCCCCCTCTTGCGCCGCCCTTGGTAAAGGCGTTGCCTGCAGATTACATGCCCCTAGTAAACATGATGATATTCACACTAGAGCGCCATTTCCGTGTGAAACAAGCCGATACTGGCAAAAGTCCCCGGAAACCCTCCTCGTGCCGGCTGCTGCTCTATTCACAGTCATTACGGCCCGGGACTCTCACCAGTATCACTGACTGACGAAACATACCCGCATTTTCTTGTCAGGCGTTGCATCATTGACGAGGGTCTGGCAGTCGCCGGCGGCTCCATCAACTCCGGACGTCAACAATCTACGGTAACCTATCTATGTACTATTGTACACGTGTGTACAAGTCACGGTGGTGTCGACAGTGACCACCAGGTCCAGGGGTGGTAAAAACGCTTCAAGTGGCGCCCACCTAATCTGGTATTGGAAAATTCGGCCCCCAGATATAAGTATCGCGGCATGAATTGTCATTTACTGTCTCGACATCGTGGCTTTTGCTCACAGTGCGGTGACACAGAAAAGAGCGGATCCAGAATGGGTGGTTTGGGTCAGTTGGGGGGGGGGGGCAAATCCCCAAAAGTCTCACACAATTCTGAAAACTCATCGGATTTCGCTTGCTTGTCCATCGATAACTGATTTAAAACAAGCTTGCCTTAGTAAAAGTTGACCCTATTCCCTGCCGGGGGCAGATTCTGTCCCTGCCGGTGGTTTTTCACTTGCCGCTTCTAAACCGTTAGGCCTAGCGTCCTGAAACTTTGTGTCTTTTCCCAAAATTATATAGCGCGTGTTGTGTCAAAATTTTGAAGAAAAAATTGGTCCAGCAGAGGCGGTTCCAGGCTCCTGTTTTGGGGAGGGTGTTACGAATGCAGTTTTGCGGCGCATACTTCCTTCGTGGTTTGCAGTGCAATAAATGCCTCAGAAACAATTTTAATGCAATATGCATCATAGATACTGGGATTGTACATATTTTTTGGGGCCGAGGTGCACTCAGGATAAAAGAAATGGGAGGCGATACCCACCCTCAAATTAGGTCCAACTTCAAATTAGTAAGATGATAAAAGCGTTACGCGCATGGTGCCCCCCATGTTTTTCCTGGATCCGCCTATGCGCAATATATCACATTTAACAAATTACAGCATATAATTCCCACATGTGACGTTCATGTCGTCCCAAACAATCACGAACAGCACATATTTTGTCTCCAAAAAAAATCCCCCCCCATTTTACATTCCCTGAATATGCCTATGATTTTTTATTTAGTTTTTGTCTTTTTATATATTCAAGACCAGTACATTTGAAGCTCCAAAACGTTTAGAGCATGATCATCGGTCGAGCCACATGGCCGCAATAACCTCTCAAAGAACACCCAGAATTTTCGGATTTTTTGCCCCCTGGCCCCCCATTTTTGAACAAAACAAAAATGTCGGGGTCCAAAAAGAGAGATCTTGTCATAACGAATCGAATGGCGTTTTTCCCATCGAAATCTACCGAGCAGTTCTCGAGATCTCTGGGGGGGGGGGGGGCAGAATCTGCCCCCGCAGGTTAACGTAATTATGGGCGCTCGCAGGGAATAGGGTTAAACCAGGTTATAGGGGGATGAGGCTACACAACAAAGAAGTCCGCGTGTCAATCGGACGTGCGGTTGCAGATATATGAGCTTCTCAAAAGCGTCGCCACGGGCCGGGTCCGGCAGCTCACATTCCGATTTTTATCCTACTTCACGGAAGGACGATCGAGCTCGAAGCGCTCGCACGTAATCACCGATGTATTGATGGCTCTCATATGACTCATATGACGTCCTGGTGTTATCCCGCCTTTAACGAAGGGTGATTCCCGATTTGATTGATAATCAGTAATTTGATCCATAGCTTCGTTCCAAAGGCAGTAAGTGTGTACTAACGTGAATTACTATGTTCTTTGGAATGTGAGATGCAATGTAGAACTGTATAGAGGTATAGGGTTTTATTAACACGTGCCCTGGAGGGCCTCTGAAAATTGCAAGCACTGGAGGAGGGGGGGGGGAGAGAGAGATAAAGGCCCCGAATTGAAATACAATAACGCAAATTGTAGGGTGGTGAGGTTCTGTGGGGAATCTGTTTTGTGAAAATTCCATGACCCTAGCCTAGGTTAATATCTCCAAGGTCAAATGAGGTCAAATATGCTAAAGTTGGATTGTTATGCGCTCCTTGGCTTGACATTATTATGGAACGCAGTGATTGCGTGTATATGTATAACATATATACCCCAAAATGGGATTAAATGATTTGATGGAAAGTCTAATGATACAATAGGGATGATAGACGATGCATTTGACTGTTTGTGAAAATCAAACAGATAATACAACCTATGTTAATTCTAGTGTTGAACTCTTTTCCATTTTGCACATTTTTCGTGTTTTATTTTGCTTGAGTCGATTTTACCCCCCCCCCCCCCCTCCGGTTGCCGACTCAATTACAACCCCAGTGAAAAACAAAAAGTTCCGCCTCTGACTACAAAAGGGCAATGATACCTGTTAAAAAGGGAACTACAAAATGGCAATGATACCTGTTAAAAAGGAACTGAAAAGGATAATGATAGCTGTTAAAAACCAATGGAATGTTAATATTCTCTCTCAAATGGATAACATCTTTATATATTGCAGGCTGAAACTAAGTGGCCAAGAAAAATTCACATTTTGAAAGGAACAACATTCAACAATGCAGGTGGCCATAGGATGTCCTCTCATCCCTCTTATTGGTATGAAATTCAATATTTGCATGGCAAAGCATGAAATAAAATGTATAGGTGTATACTCATTGTTCAAACACAGAACACTGCACTGATGAATTCATGGGCTCAATATTTTGAGATTCTGTTAACAACAGGGCATGCCATGCATGTTTTTTTGGGGGTCAGGAGCTTTTCTTAAAAAGTTGGTGGGGCAAAATGTCATATTGGCTGTGTGTTTTGCATAGTTGAAGTTAAAATTGACCATTTTAACACCAGGAAACCTTCAAATCTGATGAAAGTTGGTGGGGCAAACCACAAGTTGGTGGGGCCAGTGGCTTCACCATTTGAATAGGAAACTCCACCTGTGCAGTGATAGTTTGCCGAAAACACATCGGGTAAGTAAAGGTGTAATATCCATTCAGGTGAGACCACCTGAACACCAAAAGTATGAGTCTGGTATTTTGGCATGTAGTTAAGGTGAGGTAGTACTGTCATAGTCAAATTCAAATAATTGAACTCAGGCAGTTTTGAACCTTTTTGCGTGCAATCATCTAAGCATGACACTTATCAGGACACTTATGTTCAGATACAATATTGTATACATGCTCAGACTTTGAGTTGATAATTTTTTTCAAATGGCGGGCACCCTCAGGAATTATTGTGCACCCTCTGGGAAGTGGGAATTCAGCCTGGCTCAAGCTAGCGGCCTGGTGTTACCTATTGTTGGCCAAGTAATTTTTAGATTACTTACAGATGATCAATACAAAAAAAATACTAACCACAGAACAAAGTACTATCATCACTTTCCCTATTATGATTATATGTCACATGATGGGGTAAAAGTCCAATTTTTGGACACGTCCTAACCTCAGACTTGTCATGCTATCAGAGTGAAGACAATACTGACGCCCAGTGTTTTAGTGTGTCTGTATTGTTTACATTCTGATAGCATGAAAAGTCTGAGGTTAGGTGTGTCCGGGGTTACAACAGTTGTTGACCGTACAGCACATCATACATGCCATATGCTATTTCCTCATTACCTAATATCAATTAATAATGAATATAGGTACAAGTTCTATAGAATTTTCATTTTTGTCCTAATTATTTTTAAAAGATTTCATTCAACAGTGGATAATTTTACTAAAACAAAATCATTTTGAGCAAGTACCTACCAACACAGGATTATCATCCATCTTCCTATACTATGACTCCAAATATATATCAGACTAGCATTGTAAAGCATTGTAAACCAAATATCCATGTTTCAAAACCAAGGCAAATTCAAACAATGGAATCGGATAGTCAAACAAGTTCAACTTCAAGCTAATCAAGACCATAAATATAAGGTAGAACCGTCCCTGCTGCGCAGTATCTTCCATGACGTCACCGATGGCATACTTATATCCAACATAGCAAGCTAAATATATCTATATTACTATTTGAGTAAGGTGCGTGTGTATGTATGTATGTATGTATGTATGTATGTATGTATGTATGTATGTATGTATGTGGCCATTTTGCAGTTTTGTTCTTTGCTCAGCTGTGCAGCCTAAATTATTGCGAGAAGATGGATGAAATTTTCACACGATCCAGGTGACATTTCAACGACGTGCTGTGTCAAGAAACGGGCTCGTCATGGTGCATAATGAGCGCGTGGCACGAGCTGGAAAAATGACTTTTTCTCCATTGGTTTAATACCTGGAAAAACCGGAGCGAAATGTGTGAAAAATTCGAAAAAATAGTGAAACGCGCTGCAATCACAGGTCTATATATAGGAGACTATGCGTCCGATCAGCATGCGACAAACACAAGCGTGCAGAACAATTAACGGGCTGGCGTATGCAATGTGGTTCGGCGAGCGGTGCGTAGCGCGTGCAAAGTTAATAGCTTCACAAACTTAAATCACGCTTTTATGTCGTCCTTCACGATTAAATTTGGTGCTCCGAACCTATGAGACTTGAAGAGCTGAAACAAACGTAATTTTGCAGACGAAGGTACCGGCTTTATTATGCATGAAACCCGAAGCTTTCTGTTAAATATTGAATAGCTTAAATCGGCTTGGAAGATATAGAGTGACTATTTTAGAAAATGTATTTAATCACACCGCCATATCGTCAACACAGGAGGGTGATAAACAATACAAAAATATACAGCTGCAAAGCGCAATCAATTCTGTCCAATAACCACCCAAACTTTATTCATATTGACAAACATTAAGGTTATAATGCCAGTGTTAATATAACGCTCTCGGCCCTTATTATATTCGGCGTAATAAAACATTACATCAAGCTATTTAGTCATCGGAGCAATTTGCGTCGGCAGAATCTTGCCAGAGTGAAAAGCAAGCTAAGCAAAAAACGAACCTCCGTCGGCGGATACCAAATTAACGCATATTTAAAATCCGAACTCTTTATTTTAAAGCCTACACGAGATTGGTGATGTTCGGAACGAGTAAGATACGGGAACGGGATTCGGGAATGGGTTACGGGAACGGGCTACGGGCTACGGGCTACTGGCTACGGGCTACAGGCTACGGGCTACGAGCTACGGGCTACGGGCTACGGGTTATGGGCTACGGGGTTCGGGATACGGGATTCACGAACGGACTACGGGCTACGGGCTACGGGCTATGGGCTATGGGATTCGGGATACGGGATTCACGAAGGGGCTACGGGCTACGGGCTACGGGCTACGGGAACGGGGAACGGGCTACGGGCTACGGGAACGGGCTACGGCAACGGGATACGGGGTACGGGAACTTGGTTACCTTCGCATTGTGGAGCAAGGGGCCACACTTGTCTATATTACTATTTGAGTAAGGTGCATGTGTATGTATGTATGTATGTGGCCATTTTGTAGTTTTGGTCTTTGCTCAGCTGTGCAGCCTAAACCATTGTTAGCAGATGGATGCAATTTTCACACCATCCAGGAGGCATTTTAACGACGTGCTGTGTCAAGAAACGGGCTCGCCATGGTGCATAATGAGCGCGTGGCGCGAGCTGGAAAAACGACTTTTTCTCCATTGGTTTAACACGTGGAAAAACCGGAGTGAAATGTGTGAAATATTCGAAAAATCGTGAAACGCGCTGCAATCCCAGGTCTATATCTCGGAGACTATGCGTCCGATCAGCATGCGACAAACACAAGCGTGCAGAACAATTAACGGGCTGGCGTATGCAATGCGGCTCGGCGAGCGGTGTGTGGCGCGTAGAAAGTTAATGGCTTCACAAACTTAAATCACGCTTCTATGTCGTCCTTAACGATTGAATTTAGTGCTCCCAACCTATGAGACTTGAAGAGCTGTAACAAATGTAATTTTGCAGGCGAAGGTACCGGCTTTATTATGCGTGAAAACCGAATATTTCTGTTAAATATTTAATAGCTTAAATCAGCCTGGAATATATGAATTGACCATTTTAGAATATGTATTTCATCACACCGCCATATCGTCAATAACGGAGGGCGGTACACGATACAAAAATATACAGCTGCAAAGCGCAATCAATTCTGTCCAATAACCACCCACAATGTATTTATATTGACAAACATTAAGGTTATAATGACCGTGTTAATATAACGCTCTCAGCCCTTATTTTATTCGGCGTAATAAAACATTACATCAAGCTATTTCGACATCGGAGCAATTTTCGTCGGCAAAATCTTTCCATAGTGAAAAGCAAGCTAAGCAAAAAACGAACCTCCGTCGGCGGATACCAAATTGACGCATATTTAAAATCCGAACTCTTTATTGTAAAGCCTACACGAGATTGGTGATGTTAGGAACGAGTAAGGTACGGGAGCGGGTTACGGGAACGGGTTACGGGAACGGGTTACGGGAACGGGTTACGGGAACGGGTTACGGGAACGGGTTACGGGAACGGGTTACGGGAACGGGATACGGGATACGGGATACGGGATACGGGATACGGGATACGGGATACGGGATACGGGATACGGGATACGGGATACAAGATACGGGATACGGGATACGGGATACGGGATACGGGATACGGGATACGGGATACGGGATACGGGATACGGGATACGGGATACGGGATACGGGATACGGGATACGGGATACGGGATACGGGATACGGGATTCAGGAACGGGTACGGGATTCACAAACGGGATACGGAAACGGGCTACGGGCTACGGGCTACGGGCTACGGGCTACGGGCTACGGGCTACGGGCTACGGGCTACGGGCTACGGGCTACGGGCTACGGGCTACGGGCTACGGGCTACGGGCTGCGGGCTACGGGCTACGGGCTACGGGCTACGGGCTACGGGCTACGGGAACGGGAAACGGGCTACGCCAACGGGATACGGGATACGGGAACTTGGTTACCTTCGCATTGCGGAGCAAGCGGGCCACACTTGTTAAATACTACTTCGCAAGTGACATACATGTAAAGTACATCATCAATAATGTATGTTAGACAGTATCAAGTCCAATATTAATGACAAGGAAACTCACAGGGATCCAAAAAGTAATTTACCGGTGACGTCACCGGCGGAATTTATTGAACAGCTTATAGGCATTGGGATGCCAACGGCCTGCAAGCTAATCACACAGTCTGATTGTAACGCTATCCTTGCTTGTGGTGGCGTTACCATCAGAATCTTGAGATATCACTTGGTAAACCTCAAAAGACCAAAACAATCTCTCATATTTCGTAAGGGGCCGGATAATTTCGTGAGGTATTTACCAAGGCAGACGGGGGCCGCTATTAAAATTCTGGCCGGCCGTTCGCGGTCCCTATGTTAAAGCAATGGAAGTGGCCCACGCCACGATCACGGCCCAGAACGTTAGAGACATTTCAGGACACGTATTTTTGGCGTTAATGATTTCTATCCGATAAAAATATATCGGCCGAAGGTTGGGGGTGGTGGTATTTGGGGTTCACAACTAGCAATAATAAAGAAAGAAACTTGGCAGCTAATTTGAAAAGTATGTGTAGTTGTGCATTACTCTTTAAATAATGTATGACCACAGAGCAAAGCAGATTGTTAATTTGGGACATTTTCGGCCCCGGAGCAAGTTCTTGCAGGGAATATTTTGGGGCTCACTATATATAGTAAGTTCGCACTTTTTAACACCCCTGACCGTGTCGTACACGATACTGACAAGGATCCGTCGTGACTTCCCATGCATTCGTTTATTGTCCTCCCGGGTGATTATTTATTTTCCTCTCGGGCAGCGGGATTTCCCCGCGGCACCGGTGACGGGCACGTAGCTCCGTGTGGCGCCCGAGATGTCTGTTCCGAGGGACTTTGCTATCACCTGCAGCACCCCGATCGATGTTCGTTGTCCAATGGGGTTGGGGACAATTTTGTAAAGAACCAAATTTTTTTAGGTTCATAAAAACAAGGATAATTTTGCATAATGTAAATATTTTTTTTTATATTATAAAAAAGCAAAATAAACTCACGAAATTATTACAAATTAAAACAATTAAGCTCATGTCCTTGTAGTTGTGACGTCACGACCATAGTACAAATCGAAAGTGCCGTTACAAATGACTATGGCCGTGACGTCGCAAACAAAATCAAGAATGCTTAAGAAAACATACGAGAAGTTAAGGGATCGTTTTAGGAAAGAAGGCGGTCTAAGATATGTGTGAGAAGTATATCGAAAAATCGATAAAAATACGCTGCATTTGTTATGCGTAAAACCCACTACCTGTCCCCAACCCCATTACGTCCGGGAAGAAACCCCTAGGAACAAGCAGTCACATTCGGCCAGCCAATGGCTGGTTTAACACGTGCAGTGGAGGGGTGGGGGGCACTTTTGTGCCCCCACATGTTTTTTTTTGTGAATAGCTCGAAAACGAAGCGGAGCAGGGCGGTGATTTTTGCGAGACATTAAAGGGAATAGTACACCTTAGGAAAAGTACGTGGAATGATGGAAAAGAGTGTCCTGATTACGGTTCTGGCATTCGTTTTTGCGAAAAAGCACCAATTTTTCATAATTGGAAAAATATTTAGATTAATACATATGACGTCACAATAATCTTGCGTCACTAAAGCGAGTTGTGACGTCATACCTGCAAAAGCCCATCCTAGAATCAGAATATGTACGCAACATTAACAACCTCATTCGCTGGGTCGCGACTCGCGGGTATAGTGGTCACTATTGAAAATGTGTGAATGTTTTCACTATGGCCTTGTATGAGTAGAGTTGGTGTGGCGTTGCATGAAGACATACCCATAATGTTCATGTGAATATATAAATGTGATATATCTACCCCCAAATGTGTTTATATGTGTTCATTGGTATGTGGTGGATGTAAATAAATATTGCAGCTACCGGTACTAGCCACCCATCAAAAGGTGTGCCTTTTCAAGAAGAGTGTGGACATTATTTTCAATTGGAAATTTAATGAAAATTGACAAAGTTATAGCCAATAATATTTCAAGCTAAGCGGCACTTCAGCGTAAACAAACTTTGTGAAAATTTAATCAATATATTAGCCGTTTTCACGAAGCATTTTGCGTTTGGGGCGATTGGAGCGTGGGGGGTAAATGGGTATATAGCTCGTAAAAACACGGCTTTTCCAGGTGATTTTTGGTATCAATCGTAACTTGATAAACTAATGCATTTTTTCTGCAAATTCTATTTTAATGATAACACCACCATAGTTTACTTAAAATTAACAATTTCATCTTAAACTAGCTCTGGTGTTGTCAGACGGCTGGGGTGTTTGTGCGACGCCATCTTGTTCGAATCCCGGATGTGGCTGGTTCGGGAAAAGGTCATATTTTGCAACGACATGGTTTTCAGGAATAATAGCTTATTTCAATGAAAACTAGATGAATTAGTCCATTCATATTTTCATATTCACTTTTGAAAGCAAGGATTAATGATAATTAGCGATTTCGTTTTGATCATTTGTTGTAAGATGACGAGAATGCTGGCTCCGGCTCTGCGCTGGCTCTCCGCTGGCGCCGCCGCCCGGTCACCATGGCGACGGGACGGCCGGTCGCCTGACGTCACGTTGCGCATGCGCAGAGTCGTGATCTGCGCCCAGCAATGGCGCCCGTTCGATCTAAAGCAGCCATTTTTTCGGTTTCAGTACCAGTGGCTGCAGAAAGCCCGAATGTTTTATGGGTTTACACTGTTAAAAATATTTAGCACCCTAAAGGTGCTAATCCTTTTCGCCGAAAAACAGCATTCGTATGGTGCTTCAGATAGTAGCAAAGCAATGCTACGTTAACGCGTCAGGGCTCTTGGGCTAGCACCGTGGTATACTAAGCCATGCTACAGCAACACCCCAGGGTTCTTCAGATAGTACCACGATGCCGGTCAGAAAAGGTGCTTGATTCGCCGAATTTCAGCACCCTACCTGTGCTTGGCTCCGGGGTGCTACAGATAGCACATTCGAAGCACCGTTATTCTTCATAAGACGCATCGCATGCGGTAAGTTTGAGGCTCTCCCAAAAATGAAAAATCACACTCGTAGCACTCCACCGGCGCTAGGTTGTGAGGTGCCGGCAAGTTTGAGGCTCGCCTAAAAACGAAAAAATCACACTTGTAGCACTCCACCGGCGCTAGGTTGTGAGGTGCCGGCAAGTTTGAGGCTCGCCTAAAAACGAAAAAATCACACTCGTAGCACTCCACCGGCGCTATAATTTTTGTAGGTGATTCCTTCAGCCAATAACAGACTACCATAAACAGCGAACAATAGTGCCATATTTTCACCAGCGGGCACGGCGATAGGGTTGCCATCATATGAATATATATAAAAACATTCGTGTCATTAAATGACACGAATTTCAAATTA
The DNA here is from genome assembly GCA_036785665.1 of Chirona hameri. Classification (NCBI taxonomy): domain Eukaryota; kingdom Metazoa; phylum Arthropoda; class Thecostraca; order Balanomorpha; family Balanidae; genus Chirona; species Chirona hameri. Next base: position 73,963 of record JAXIVJ010004159.1, on the reverse strand, counting down.
GATGTCCCACGACTGATTCGAATGCCTGAACAGGTCCGATGTCCGAGTGGCAATGCGTTCGTTGAAGCATTTCGCACATCTTCAGTAAAACACAACTTTACAATGACAATATAATGTATTATACAAATCACAATATTTACAACAAACATATAGGGAAGCAGAAAGCTGAACAATACAAAGTGTACCTTAATGTCGTCGACAGCGTCTTGATTTTTCCCGTACCACGAATCCCTTCTGGCGGGCTGCGTCTGAGGATCGTGTCTCGTCGTACGGTAGAGATGTCCGCAAACCGGAGTTTGTTGCTTTAATTACTCAATTGATGATCACAGCACAACACAATGTCTTCATAAATGATATTCAAACGTTTCTGATATGCCCGCATCACTCCACCATGCATAAAGTGCACCTTTCATAAAGCACTTCGTCACCAGCGAACGAAACACCATCACGATCACGCGGTTACTGAACAAAAATGGCTGCCTCAAACCCTCAGTTCCTCGCGCGCATGCGCGGCCGCGGCCAATGGCAACTGAAAGCTACTTGGTCTATAGTATCACTATACAGGATGTTACTTCTAGGAACCTTTGTCAAAGCAAGATACTACACAAAGTACCCGAGATGCTACCTCAGTGCCTCACACGCATGCGCGGCCGCGGCCAATGGCAACTTAGTATCAATAAGGCTTTACTTATTGGGAGAAAGGTGCTTTGTCCAGTATACAGGATGCTACTTCTAGGAGCCTTTGTCATACAAGATACTACACAAAGTAGCACGAGAGTGAAACGTGCTGATGGGTTACGTATGCACTCGAGTATTAGCAGCAATGGTGCTTTACTTATAACGTTATAGATAGACCATGCTTGTGCAAGTATTCCACTAGCACCATAGGCAATTCAACAACGCATACTGGGCTGCTTATTGGCTTACATTAGCACCCGGAAGCACCCAATGTTACTAAATATTTTTAACAGTGTATAAGTGCCTTTTCTGAGGTCTTTTCAGCTTTGTGTGAGATTCATCAATTAATCAATTAATCATATAAAAAACATTTGTTGTGATTCGACATGCTTAAGGGTTGTTCCGGTTTTCGGAAACCAACGAAGTTACCGCTCTAAATTGGACGATCTCAGCGGGACAGAGCGACGTTGAATTAAGGTATGTCTATGCTTTTGACATTTTATTGCGTTCTTCATCATAATCTTATATTTCTTTGTCATTAATATCTTCAGTTTTGCCCTAACTAACTGTCAATTGCGTATTTGATTTAATCAAAGCTGATTATCTAGTATACTTTTACTAAAATGCCTCTTTTGGGACATTTTCGGTATGTTGTGTAGAAGGAATCAACACAACCCGAAGTTGCCAGATATGCTCACGAATGTGAATATTCAAAGCAAACTAACGGTAAATATTGCATTGTAAGAGCATATACTTTTACATTAATTCATAAAATTGTGATTGATACCAAAAATCACCGGAAAAAGCAGTGTTCTTACAAGCTATAGACCCATTTACCCCAAACGCCCCAATCGCCCCAATCGCCCCAATCGCCCCAAACGCCCCAAAACGCCCCAATCGCCCCAAACGAACAATCCTTCGTGAAAACGGCTATTGCATGAACACCGACCAGCCACAAATCAACAAATGAGTCTTATCACTAAGCATATATTGGTATGTTTTAATTGGAAATCGGTTCACAATTGACAGAGATAATTACTTCAAACTGTAACCACAGGCAGAATGTATCCCAAATGTATCGCAGTGTTAAAAAACATGTGCTTCTATTGCAGATACTATTGCAGTTACCGGAAGGAGCCACCCTTCAAAAGGTGTGCCTTTCGAGACGAGTGCCGGTATTATTTTCAATTGGAAATCCAATGCAAATTGACAAAGTTATGGACAATAATATTTATAGCTCATGAACACACGATGCGTTTCGTTGGCGGCAGGTCCAAATAGCGAAAACGTTGTTCTATTACCCTGGCGAAAACGAAGTGCGGTAGGAATACTAATGACGTATGCGAAACGTCACAAGATTTTTCCCTTTAAAATATGACCAAATATACCCAACGGTTTTTGCGCTGAAACTTAGCAACTAGGTCGTTTTGGAGGGAAAAATTTCAGATTTCGAGATTTTTCAGTACTCCCGACAATCTGGCTATCTCAGTTAAAAACTAATGTTAAAGGTGTACTATTCCCTTTAAAGCCAACTTAATAGCGGCTCTTTTGACATAAAAATGAAAGAAAATCGGTCGGACATTTTTTAGTTATATGGATTTGACATCCAAGATGGCGGCCAGAATCGAGGTCGGCGAAGAGATATCTTCGGAACCAACAGTCGGATCGGGAAGATTCAAAGAACATTCGGTAGCCAATGTCAATATTCATCTCCGGACACAACTTTGGACATATTGCTGGTGACCTGTGACGTTACAGAGGTCAAATTCCCAAAAATGTGACATTTGGCCAGATTTGACCTTCGTGACCTCGTTTGACCTTGAAGATAGTGACCAAAGGTCACGACAATTTCAGCAAATGTAGATTATCATACCCTATAAGTTTGATTGTTCTAGCCCTAATACTTTCGGAGATCTTAGGGGGGACACTAAAGTGCCTCCCCCCTTCCACTGCGTGTTAGTGCCATACCCCTCTCCACTGCGCGTGTTATTAAACCATGAACCTACTTAGTCGTGAAAAGGCCATCTCTTATATAAGATGCTCGGTGGATGCCCAGATCGCTGTTCTTTGCTAAACTCCGCGACCTGTGACCTTTTCATGCTCGCGACTCTGAGAGTCGGGGATTTTTGGATAATAATCAAGCAATCACCGACTACAACCAAGTAATCCAAAACACCAAATAATCCCCCGACTCGAGCCAAGCGATGTCCGGGATTAAATGATCTAAATGACGTGGCAGTGAAGACAGTCTATGACGGTGCATCAACTCTCCAACGGTACGTGATATGTTTGTCCTCAGGTCTGCGGTGTCTCAGCGCGACACTCGTGCGTCCGATGCCGGTCAGCTTCACCCGTCTCGGTGTCGTCTGGAACAGACCCGGAGGTCGTTCCGCCACCGCGCGGCTGTGGCATGAAACAGACTGGCGAAAAATGTTACCAGTAGTGTCTCAGTTGCGACTTTCAAACGTGCTATTGTTACGTTGCGACTGTGAAAACTGGCCTAGCGTTCTTTGAGTCATGGAATGTCATTTGCAGGTGCCACTTGAATGCTGTAATGGTTGTCATATTGTATTGTTGTAGCGAAGATGTAAAGAGCCCAGAATAGCCACTTGTGGATGGGTCTCAACAAATACATACAATGGTCGGTTCAAATAGCGAAAACGAATTGCGGTAGAAATCACACTAATGACGTATGCGAAACGTCACAAAATTCGGCCCTTTAAAATAGCTCCCAATAGCTCCAACGGTGTTTGCGTTGAAACTCAGCAACTAGGTCGTTTGGGAAGGAAAAATTTCAGATTTGGAGATTTCTCAGTACTCCCAACAATCTGGCTATCTCAGCTAAAAACGAATGTTAAAGGTTCATTATTCCCTTTAAACAAATTGCGCCGCGGAGCGTCGCGATTTTTTTTAGTCTTATGCCCTGGATATGCTTTCTCATCAGAGCGTCGCATTGCGTATGGTGCGGACATCTAAAAATGATATATTGTGCGTTTAAAAGTGCGGTAAAAAAGTGCTAGTGAACTATTTTGCCCAATTATATAGGAAAGTAGCAACATACCACATAAATGCGCCGAGAAACGGCCCGATTTTTTATAACCCGCATATAATTGAATTTGTAGTTAAATTGCGCCGCAGAGCGACGCGAAAATCTTCAGTTTTGTTCTCTGGACAACTGCATTCTTATCTGTTGAAAATCCCAGCGTCCCTTCAGATCGTCTAGGGGCCCCTTCGACCTTTGCAACGCCCTTCCGACCTATGCAGGGACTCATCTGGGATCCGCAAAGCGGAAAGACATGATGTGGAGAGGGTGATATATATCAAATACAAAGAGGGCTTACTCTACAGGAAAACAATCAAATCGGAGCTTTTGGGTATATCGTAACACCCTGACGAAGGGTGTTAAAATATACCCGAAAGCTCCGCTTTTAATATCTTTGTTGTGGAGTAAGTTCTCTTTGTATTTAATCTTCATCTGGAATATCTACGTGCTTTTGACCCTTCCGGTCTGACCAGGGACTCATCTGACCTTCCACGAAGCCCCTCTTGTGTGTCAAGGGGCCCATTCGGCCTGTTCAGAGGTCCTTCCGACCTGGCCAGGGACTGCACTGGCTGCTTTGTCGCCCTGCCGACATGCTCAGGGGCCCCTCGGACCTGCCCAGGGGCTCCTCCAGTCTGTCCAGTCTGGCTAGGAACTCATCCGGCATGTTCAAGGGGCCTTCCGACCAGCCCAGGGACGCTTTCGGTCTATCCAGGGGCCCCTCTGACTTGCCCAGGAGCCCCTCCGATCTGCCCAGCGACTCTTCTGGTCGGACAGCGGTGGCTGCTTTGTCGCCCTGTCGACATGCTCAAGGGGCACTCCGACCTGCTATGGGGCTCCTCTGTGCTGGACAGGGGCCAATTCGGCATGTTCAGGGGCCCTTCTTACCCGCCCAGGGGTCCTTTCGGTCTGGTCAGGGGCCCTCCGATCTGCACAGGGGCCCTTTTAACTTTCCAGGAGCCCTCTGGTCTCTACAGGGGCCCTCCAACCTTCTAAGGGGCCCTTCCGACCTGTCAAGGGACTGCGCTGACTGCTTTGTCGCCTTGCGACATTCTCCAAGGGCCCTCCAACCTGCCCTGGTGCCCCTCCGTGCTGTCTAGGGGCCCATTCGGCATGTTTAGGGCCCCTTCTGACCCACCTAGGGGCCATTTCGGTCTGGTCAGAGGCCCCTCTGACCTGCACAGGGGCCATTTTAACTTCCCAGTGGCCCTCTGGCCTGTCCAGGGGCCCTCCAACCTGATCAGGGGCCCTTACGACCTGGCAAGGGACTGCGCTGTCCGCTTTGTCGCCCTGCCGACATGCTCAGGGGCCTCTCGACCTGCCCAGGGGCCATCTGTGCTGGCTAGGGGCCCATTCGACGTGTTCAGGGGGCCATCTGACCCGCTCAGTGGCCCTTTCGATCTGGCCAGGGACCCCTCTGACATGCACAGGGCTCTTTTAAACGTCTAAGGGGCCCTCTGGTCTTTCAGAGAGGGCCCTGTTGGCCCTAAAGGGCCTCTGAAGTGCTCTAAACTCTCTAAAGATCACGCTTCGCGTGGTAAAGAGCCCACGATACCACGCTTCGCGCGGTCTAGTTCGCCCTTTTCGGCGCGCTGCGCGCGCCGAAAAGGGCCCTCCTGGCCTCCAGGGGGGGGGGGGGGGGGGGGGGGGGGGGGTAGGTTGTATTTTATGGAGAGCCACTCAGGTTTGTCACGATCTACGATGACAAGTCTCCTTGTCGAAATTGCTTAGCTACTCTTCTTCTTATCCCCCACAGGCGACAGCACCTACTCAGCACCTACTCTGTACTACTCTGACAGTACCTACTCAGTACCTACTCTACAGTACCTACTCTGTTTTATATCTGCTGCTCCACGCAATATAATATAATAACCCAAACAAAATGTATCTTCCTGGAGCCGATCGATCATCATTACCGTGACATTCACCTTTCCACGTAAAGCCGCCCAGACTTACTGCGCCACATACTCGATCCCTCGATCCCTCGATCCCTCGATCCCTCGATCCCTCGATCCCTCGATCCCTCGATCCCTCGATCCCTCGATCCCTCGTCCATCGATCCCTCGTCCCTCGATCCCTTGATCCCTCGATCCCTCGATCCCTCGAACCATCGATCCCTCGATCCCAGCGGATCCATCGCGTCAGCTGAGCATCTGCCACCGGTAACGCTTCATTAACGCTTCATTAACGCTTCATTGACGCTTCGTTAGCCTCTGCAGCTGTCGCGCCCACGGTCCGTCTCGAGTTCGACTTACCGCCTGGTGCCTATTTGACCTCCGACCGTCCGCTCCGCATCGACCCATGGGAAAGAGTTGGCGTCTCGGCCGGGCGGGTAACAAGGCTCCGCGGGCGGTGTGGTGTGTCTGTCAGTACCGGCTGCTAGCCTCCGGGCCCCGGCCGCCGCCGGTAGCAGTCGCCTCCGGTCCAGTGGGTTGGCAGACGAGGGAGAGGGAGAGCGGGACGGGGCGGGACGGAGACGGGATTTACAGACGGGACGTAGAGATGAGACGGACGGGGGAAAGGGATAGGGAGACGGGATACGGAGACGGGATACGGAGACGGGATACGGAGACGGGATACGGAGACGGGATACGGAGTAACGGAGACGGGATACGGATACGGGATATGGAGACGGGATACGGAGACGGGATACGGAGACGGGATACGGAGACGGGATACGGAGACGGGATACGGGGACGGGATACGGAGACGGGATACGGAGACGGGATACGGAGTAACGGAGACGGGATACGGATACGGGATACGGAGACGGGATACGGAGACGGGATACGGAGACGGGATACGGAGACGGGATACGGAGACGGGATACGGAGTAACGGAGACGGGATACGGATACGGGATATGAAGACGGGATACGGAGACGGGATACGGAGACGGGATACGGAGACGGGATACGGAGACGGGATACGGAGTAACGGAGACGGGATACGGATACGGGATATGGAGACGGGATACGGAGACGGGATACGGAGACGGGATACGGAGACGGGATACGGAGACGGGATACGGAGACGGGATACGGAGACGGGATACGGAGTAACGGAGACGGGATACGGATACGGGATATGGAGACGGGATACGGAGACGGGATACGGAGACGGGATACGGAGACGGGATACGGAGACGGGATACGGAGACGGGATACGGAGACGGGATACGGAGACGGGATACGGAGAAGGGATACGGAGACGGGATACGGAGATTGGTTACGGAGACGGGATACGGAGACGGGATACGGGGACGGGATACGGAGACGGGATACGGAGACAGGATACGGAGACGGGATACGGAGACGGGATACGGAGACGGGATACGGAGACGGATTCGGAGACGGATTCGGAGACGGATACGGAGACAGGATACGGAGACAGGATACGGAGACGGGATACGGAGACGGGATACGGAGACGGGATACGGAGACGGGATACGGAGACGGGATACGGAGACGGGATACGGAGATTGGTTACGGAGACGGGATACGGAGACGGGATACGGGGACGGGATACGGAGACGGGATACGGAGACGGGATACGGAGATGGGATACGGAGTAACGAAGACGGGATACGGAGACGGGATACGGAGACGGGATACGGAGACGGGATACGGAGACGGGATACGGAGACGGGATACGGAGACGGGATACGGAGTAACGGAGACGGGATACGGATACGGGATATGGAGACGGGATACGGAGACGGGATACGGAGACGGGATACGGAGACGGGATACGGAGACGGGATACGGAGACGGGATACGGAGACGGGATACGGAGTAACGGAGACGGGATACGGATACGGGATATGGAGACGGGATACGGAGACGGGATACGGATACGGGATATGGAGACGGGATACGGAGACGGGATACGGAGACGGGATACGGAGACGGGATACGGAGACGGGATACGGAGTAACACAGATGGGACGGAGACGGGATACGGAGACGGGATACGGAGACGGGATACGGAGACGGGATACGGAGACGGGATACGGAGACGGGATACGGAGACGGGATACGGAGACGGATTCGGAGACGGATACGGAGACGGGATACGGAGACGGGATACGGAGACGGGATACGGAGACGGGATACGGAGACGGGATACGGAGACGGGATACAGAGACGGGATACGGAGACGGGATACGGAGACGGGATACGGAGTAACACAGATGGGACGGAGACGGGATACGGAGACGGGATACGGAGACGGGATATGGAGACGGGATACGGAGACGGGATACGGAGACGGGATACGGAGACGGGATACGGAGACGGATTCGGAGACGGATACGGAGACAGGATACGGAGACAGGATACGGAGACGGGATACGGAGACGGGATACGGAGACGGGATACGGAGACGGGATACGGAGACGGGATACGGAGACGGGATACGGAGTAACGGAGACGGGATACGGAGTAACGGAGACGGGATACGGAGACGGGATACGGAGACGGGATACGGAGATGGGATACGGAGACGGGATACGGAGACGGGATACGGAGACGGGATACGGAGACGGGATACGGAGTAACGGAGATGGGATACGGAGTAACGGAGATGGGATACGGAGTAACGGAGATGGGACGGAGACAGAGAGACTAGATAAAGTTGGATAGTATCAGACTGGATTGATACATTACATAATCTGAGGCCAGGGCACCCTATGCTGGGCTCGTAAGTTACTGTTAGAACAGCAAGTACAAAGTAGGAAGAAACAGAAGCACAGGACTGCTTCATATGCCTCACTTACGTTATTTGCGTGCAATTATAGTGATCATGATTGAAGCTGGCCAGCACCGGTCTGTCAGTTTGTGTGCTGTGTGCTGCGAGTGTATTTATGTGTTGGATGAAAGGTGTTGTGTGCTGTGTTGTGAGTGAGTGTGTAAGATGAGAGGAAGTCGGCTGCATTCGTTTTTTGCAATTCTCTCCCGAAACTCTCCGCGAAGTAATTTAGTTCAAGATAAGTATTGATAGAATCTTCAGCAGCAAGATAAGTATTGATTTTTTGAGTATTGATTTAGCAAGATAAGTATTGATAGAATCTTCCTGAAAGTTTCAAGAAGATTCTATCAATACCTATCTTGGCTTATTACCATAAAATCGCAATTTTGTCAACATATTTTATTCTTACCAACATATTACAAAATTATGAAGGACATTTCTAGCCAAAAATCGCATGTAAAAGTTGTGTAGTTTTTTCAAAACTTTCAGAATCTTTCGGAAACTTTTCAACGCAATAATCCTTCTTGAAAATGTCTAGTATTTGAGTTCTGCGGCAAATAAATGGATTTAGTAAACAAATTATATCCTGCTCAAGGTCCACGAAACCCTGCTATGGCATCCCGATCATCGTTCTTCACAGCACCCACACTATAATGCACAAATCCGATCCATTTGCATCAATATGCTGGAGATGTGCGGCCATGGGTGGAACTTTATATACTTTTGGGGTTGTAGCTACAACTGCATCCTCAAAAATTACAACCCCAACATTGCCAGTAAATGCATAAGTAAATAAATACTGCAAACGGTACGCAAAATCACCAAAGGATTTTTTCAATAACAACAAAAACCAGTAAGGCGTTGTAGTTGGCGATGAACGAGCGAGCGCGAAGGAAATGTATGGTGAGGTTGGTATGCGCACGCATAAGGGTGCTGCTTTCCTAGTAGGTACGGCCTGACACCACACCAAATTTCAACTCGATCGGGCAAGTAGTTTCTGAGATACAAAAAGGAGTGCGCACTTGAGCACGTGCAGAGGTACCCCACCCCTGACTTGTGGGGAAGTGGCGGCTGAGAGGTCCCTACCAGTTAACCACACTCCAAATTTGAATACAATCGGCTCAGCCGTTCCTGAGATATAGAATAGAGGTGTGCACGTGCGCACGTGTAGAGGCACCCCACCCCTGACTTGTGAGAAGGCGGCGGGTGAGGGGCCCCTAACCAGTAACCACACACCAAATTTGCACACAATCGGCCCAGCCGTTCCGGAGCTTTTGCGAAAAAGCACCTTTCAACACCCCTCACGCGGCACGCGGCACGCGCAGTGATAGTCACCCACGTGAATCGACACTGGTCGCAAACAAGGATATAGGGTGGATGAGGCTACACAACAAAGAAGTACACGTGTCAATCGGACGTGCAGTTGCAGAGATATGAGCTTTTCAAAAGCGTCGTCACGGGCCGGGTCCGACAGCTCATATTCCGATTTTCCCCTACTTCACGGAAGGACGAGCGAGCTCGAAGCGCTCGCACGCAATCACCGATGTATTGATAGCTTTCATATGACTCGTATGACGTCCTGGTGTTATCCCGCCTTTACCGGAGGGTGATTCCCGGTTTGATTGATAATCAGTAATTTGATCCATAGCTTCGTTCCAAAGGCAGTAAGTGTGTACTAACGTGCATTACTATGTTCTTTGGAATATGAGATGCAAGGTAGAACTGTATAGAGGTATAAGGTTGTATTAACACGCGCCCTGGAGGGCCTCTGAAAATTACACGCACTGGAGGAGAGGGAATAAAGACCCGAATTGAAATACAATAACGAAAATTGTAGGGTGGTGAGGTTCTGTGGGGAATCTGTTTTGTGAAAATTCCATGACCCTAGCCTAGGTTAATATCTCCAAGGTCAAGTGAGGTCAAATATGCTAAAATTGGATTGTTATGCGCTCCTTGGCTTGACATTATTATGGAACGCAGTGATTGCGTGTCTATGTATAACATATATACCCCAAAATGGGAATAAATGATTTGATGAAAAGTATAATGATACAATAGGGATGATAGACGTTACATTTGACTGTTTGTGAAAATCAAACAGATAATACAATCTATGTTAATTCTAGTGTAACTCTTTTCCATCTTGCACATTTTTCGTGTTTTCTTTTTCTTGAGTCTCTTTTATCCCCCCCCCCCCTGGTCGCCGACTCAATTACAACCCCAACGAAAAACAAAAAGTTCCGTCTCTGTGTGCGGCTGTGCCATCCTGTCTAATGCACGTTTTCACTTAATGTTTCATAGTTCAATACGAGAACATACGTCGTCGACGGCAAAGCCTCCGCCTCCTACCAAAAGTTGGGGGACATTATCATTATAATTCAAATCAATTAAATTTATTCAGACATCCCTACATGGGGACAAAGCACATGTCAGTAGGTACGGTTAAACAGTAAGTAGGTATGTATATACACGCCCACACACGCATGCACGCATACACGCCCACATCTAGGCCATGCCATTCACCGGCACACACTCAAACACGATCACCCATGAGGCAACACCATAAACCGAATGAGGCCCCAGGCGTCCTTGTTATTCTTGTTTGTCATAATACAAAACCCAAAGACCTGATGTCAGAATCCGGAGAAGAATTAAAAAAAATGGGGACATCCGTCGGCCGAGTCCCTGGGTCCCTGGAATGAAAAAACGTAATGTTGACTCAACGCCAGACTCCGTACCCTTGTCTAGCTAGTAGCGACATCTATTAAGTGACGCGTAGCGCCATCTACACTAAATAACATTGCGTTCCCATGTTATTTGTCTGCAAATTCATTTTCGAAGGTTCACTCGCTGACTATTAAATAACGAAAACAATAATTAATAAATGTTCACATTGTACTGTACACACTACTGCACACTCGACACCGTGGCACTTGACAGAAGCATGAAATTTCAGCATTCTTACATATAACCAAAACTCCCAAAATTCCACATGATTGGAAAAGAGCAAATGTAGTTCCTACATTTAAAAAGGGGGATAAGAGAAAAGTAGAAAATTACTGACCAATTAGTCTTACCTCTTTAGTCTGCAAAGTACTAGAATAAATCATAAAAGACAAAATTGTGAACTCCTGGATGAGAATTAACTCATCAGGGACTCACAGCATGGCTTTAGGAAGGGTCGTACTGGTTCTTGTTTGACTAATCTTCTAGAGTTTTTGGATGTTGCAACTGATAACTTTGATCAGGGAAAACAGCTTGATATATCATATCTTGATTTTAGTAAAGCATTTGATAAAGTTCCACATACAAGACTGTGTTTGCAACTGAAAAGTCATGGGATCAATGGCAAGATACTGGATTGGATAGAATTTTGGCTTTCAGGACGCCAGCAGAGAGTTTTACTAAATGGTTGCAAATCAGATTGGAAGGATGTGCTCAGTGGAGTCCCACAAGTTTCAGTTCTGGGCCCATTGCTGTTTTTAATATTCATAGATACAATCGAGAATGGTGTAGCTCTAGTGAAGTCTTGAAATTTGCAGACGATCTTAAAGTTTGCAGGGTTATTGAGGGGAAATACGACCAGGATGTTGTAGTACGTTTTAGAAATTGTACAACTTTTTTGGATACCTTTTCTCAAACGTGTTTCTAATTTTTCGCTATACTTTTCTTACGTGTAGGAACGTGTCAATTAAATGCAAAAATAAAATTGAGGGATATTTGCCTCCAAATATCTCAACTTTTGTCATTTTACATGCTATTTTATATATAAAAAATATGCTATTCGCTAATAACTTTTTACTGAATAAAACTAGAATGGTACGGTAAACGTCATTTTATTGTTCTCACCAAGACGAGTTGAATGCTCTGCAGCATAACCTCTTTCTGACATATGCTAACCTTGACCTTAAATTTTAAAGTTAGTATTTTGTTTTATACCCAACCCAAATGTATTTCCTATTTTGACTCTATTCTTGTTAAGTGTAAAGAAGTGTTGCCCAAACAGGAAAAACAAAATTGATGGTTATTTGTCTTCAAATATGCTAAATTTTGTATTTTATGTTCTTTTTGTGACAGATGTTATTCCCCAATAACTTTTGACTGAATAAATATAAAAGGAAAAATGGACACCATTTTGTTATTTTCGTCAAGACGCGTTGAATGATAAAGACGCGTTGTATGACCTCTTTCTAACATTTGGTGACCTTCACCTAAGGTTAATGTCAAGGTTCAAGGTTAAGTTTCCAATTGTGGCCTATGTGGCGATGTTATATATCTTAAAACTTGTCTTGTTGCGAGGAATTCGATTGTGCTTAAATAACGCCTGATCGTCAATGGCAACTTTCTTCATTCATTCATTTGAATTTGAAAGTGGAATAGTAACTTCATAACTTCCTTCTCGGTGTAAAGAAGTTTCTCAGTTTGCTGTATAATCATTATAATCATCAACGATCGCACAATTATTTTAATACCAATGAATTCCTATCTTCAAGACAAGTTCAAAGCTATATAACATCGCCGTGTAGGTCAAATTTGGAAAGGTGACCTTGTGCCGAGACCTTAACCTTAGGTCAAGGTCATTAAATGTCAGAAAGAAGTCATGCTGCACAGCATTAAACACGTCTTGATGATAACAGACAATGACGTTTACCGTGCCCTTCTAGCTTTATTCAGTCAAAAGGTATAAACGAATAACTAATTTGTATAGAAAATAGCATGTACAATGAACAAAAAGATATTTGGAGGCAAATATCCATCAATTTTATTTTTGCACTTAATTGACACGTCCTTACACGTAAGCATAGCATAGCGAAACAAAATTACCCAAGTCCGCAAAGGGAAAAATGGGGGGGGGGGTACCTTTTAGGTGATATGGAGGCCCCTGGGGCACGGAAGGCCCCAGCTAAATTAGCCCCCCCCCCCAATATTGAGAGGCTGGATCCGCCAGTGGGCTCAGCACAAGTTCGGGGGTTAAAATACTGTTTAATGTATAATGAAGTCAAGACATGCAGATTGCTGGCTGCCGGGCCTGGCGGGTGCTGCCACATGTGGCCGGGCTTGATGCCGGTGCCAATTAATTTATGAGCGGTGGCGGTGTCGGTGCCGGTTCCTGTTTTTGGAGACATTTTCTACCGGTGATCCGCGGTTATTTTGTAAACAATTTACAGGATTCAGCTTGAGGTTTGAACTGTTTCAGTGCGGTGTAGGTGCTATAGTAGCGTCGGCCCAGAAAATCGATTCGCACCTCCCACTCTGGCGGTAGTGGCTCCTCCTCGGGCTGCGCCGAGCCGTTGGCCGTACGGCTGCTGGGTTTGGCCGCCGCTGCCCGGCCGGACGACGCTCCTGGGGCCGCTCCAGGCGCCGGGGACGGCGTGGCGCCACCCGAGCCGCCCGCCGCGGCAGTGCAGTGGAGGAGGCAGAGGCGGCCGGAGAGCTGGCGGCGGCCGACAGGGAGACGGCGGAAGACCGTCGCCGCCGCCGTCTCTCCGGTCGTTCTGCCTCCTTCACTGCAGCGACGCGGCGGCCGGCTCGGGCGGCGCCACGCCGTCCGAGCGTTTATATATTCGAATGATCGAATAAGTTATGCCAGGGACTTCGCTACGGGGGACGGGGGAAATTTCCCCATTCTTGGGCCAGGGGGATTATCCCCCCAATTTTCCCTGACAAACAACTATAAATCAGTGTTCAGTTGCACTCATTATTTGTTTTGTTTGGGGGGGGGGGGGTAGGATAAGGCCGCTTCGGTCTATTTGGACCATTGCACAGCCATGGGATGAAGGAGAAGGGGTAAAGTGGGTCAAAATGGACGCCGACCGGGCAACCGCCCATGGACAGGCTCTTCCCCGCAGCGCGAAGCTGCGAGGAGAGCCCACGCCATTTGGACGGCCACCACTCCCGGGGGGCAGCTCGAGGCCACCACATGCCCGGTGGCCAGCGACCATCAGACCCGGGTTAACGTGGGCGTGACAGAGGATGGAGGACCGGCAGTCGGAAGGATCAAAAGGGATCTGATGATTTGTTAGGTACATACATACCTACCTCTCGCCTGTTGAACAAGCTTTCGCTGACACTCCACCCCCCCCCCCCCCCCCCCTCCCGCTTAACAGCATTTCGCTGACGCTGCAACCCCCACCCCGCTCAACAGCTTTTCGGTTTTAATCACTGCACCCCCCTCCCCAGTCAACAACTTTTTGGTTGACGCCCCCCCCCCCCCTCCCCTCCCCCAGTCAACAACTTTTCGCTGACGCCGACCACTCAGCTTCCCTTGATCCCCCCCCCCCCCCCCCCAATTGCAAAGGCGTGCAGCGGAGCCCCTGAGTCACGGTGACGGACGTTAGATATGGAGCCTGTCTATCATCTGGGACCACTTTGGTAACGATCCGGCAATACATTCGGGACATTATGCGGTAGCCGTCCTGTGACCTTACATTTGACCTTGAAGGTCACCTTGGACAGCAAAATGAAGGTCATATTCGTGATCAGCGTGTCAGAATTGACCGTGGGCCGAAGTTCGGGGAAAATCGGAATATGTGCCGAATCCATCGCTGAATTAGTCGCAGCTTCACGGACGTTATATTTACCTGAATGATCCCGACACAGGACACTCAAAGTTTAATTATTGTTTATTCTGGGACCTTGGGCGTCTTCGGCGACGGTTTTCCAGTCGGAGAACCTCTTCGTCCTCGACAAACTCCATTTATCCGCGCTCCTTATCAGCAATACTATAGAAAACCGATGCTTCCCAAATGTCGCCCTCAAAATCAAAGCAACACTACCCTTCGTAGATTTTTCCCTGCTAGTTTAGGATTTTAACATTTATTTCGTGGATGCGGCGTGATCAGGGGTGGTAAAATGCCCCATCATGCTGGACGACGTCGGAGAACAAAATTTGTCTTTTTCTTGTCAGGTTGGCTATTTTTTTATCACAAATGATCCATCAGAGGGGCCACATGCTACATTTTTGCATGCATGTGCTTTTTACATCGAATCGTGGGATATTCGAGGACAATTTCTACTGAATTGGTTCACACATGAAAATGCACAGTTTACCAAAAAAATACGCGTCCCAGTCTACCAAAAAAATACGCGTCCCACATAGCAACAGTAATATCAGTTTGGCAGCATATTAGACCACAACTATAGTTGTTTTTATAGACCATACAAAACAACCACGTTGTCTGCAAAGTACCATTTCAGTCGACAGCGGTTTGGGAGAACCGCGGAAGACCACTCATTGACTTTGAACGGGAGACTCTCCGCCGTCCAACAGGGACTCGTCTAAGGAAAGTTGACTGGGGGGGGGGGGGCAGGCTTAAGATGACTTATTTTAATTTCACCCGTTCTTGTCCACGAACAGTCACACGTACTCTGGTTTTTCCATAGTCCATTGCTATAGTTAAAACGGGCAGTAATATTCATAAAATAAATAGTTGTGCATTCAAACAATTATGTTGAGATGATTGAGCAGCCAAATTATATATTGTTATTAACCCACCATTAAAGGGACGCTCCCACCTTCCCAAAAGTTGTCAAATGTACGCTGCTTGTGGTGCACAATATGGAGTGTGGTGCACATAAAACAAACCAATTACCAAACCATTTGAAACACGCAAATATCTCAAAGTCTAACCTTAAAACAAGTCGACTATCATCACCATTTGGTAAAGAGAGGTAACGTCATCGGCTTTAGTCCCCTATTCAAATACTCGTGGGGTTTATTCGTTACAATTGTCAAGACCAAGCTCGAATTTCTTTTTGATTAGACCTATGTAGTTGATTTAACTGCCACCCTACTTAATTTCAATGCAAATCCAACAACATGGCTATCTCAACTCAAAACTAATGTTAAGGTGGGAATGTCCCTTTAACTGGGGGACGTTTAACGCCACCCCCACGCATGTTTGGAAATAGCAACAAGTTAAGGAGGAGAGCATTTACTTAGGGAGGCATAAGTCAGTCAAAAATATAGATATTGCTTTTAGGGGGAGGGGGCATCGTCTATACTTGGGTTTCCAATATATCTTCCGGTTTTTGAATATATTATATTATTTTTATTTTGGGATGAAATTTGTTTTTTGTTGGGGGGACAATTTCCACAAAATCAAACTTTTCAATCATATTCCAAAACCTTAAGATATACTGGAGAACCAAGTATGGACGATGCCCCCCCCCCCCCAAAGCAATATCTATATTTTTGACTGACTATGTCTCCCTAAGTACCAGCCCCCTCCATAACTTGGTTGCTATTTCCAAACACGCTACCCCACCCCTCCCGACGAACTTTCGCAATAGCTAAAACAAAATAAATAGCGCTATCAACGTGAAACTTTAACACGCGCAGTGGAGGGGGGGGGGGGGGGGGCACTTTTGTGCCCCACCCCCCACATGTTTTTCGTGAATAGCTCGCAAACGAAGCGGCGCAGGGCGGTGCTTTTTACGCGAAATTTACGCCAACTCAATAGCGGATCGTTTGACATAAAATAATAATAAAAACAAATCGATCGATACATTTTTGAGTTATACGGATTTTCATTCCATGATGGCGGCCAGAATCGAGGTCGGCAAAGCGATATCCTCGGAACCAACAATCAGATCGGGATGATTCAACCGCTATTCGGTAGACAATGTCAATGTTCATCCCCAGAAACAACTTTGGACACATTGTTGGTGACCTGTGACGTCACAGAGGTCAAATTCCCAAAATTGTGACATTTGGCTAAATTTGACCTTCGTGACCTCGTTTGACCTTCAAGATATAGAACGACGGTCACGATTTTTTTTTTAATGTATATAATCATAGCACCTACCAACCCTGTAAGTTTGATCGTTCTAGCTCTCATACTTTAGGAGATCTTAGGGGGGAGGGGCACTCAAGTGTGGACTGCGTGTTTAGTTTAGTTTATTTATTTATTTATTTATTTATTTTATTGATCGCCAACAGAGCAAGACTCCAATAACAGGCGAAGTCGTGAGAGATAAAACACGATGGTAAACTACTAAATACATAGTAAAACATAAACACATCATAAATGTATAAATAAATACAAAAAAGCACCAGCAATCGTATAAGTTTAAAGCGACGCCACATACTTGAGGACACTGTTTTTAAAACTGTAAAAGTTGCCTCCGAACATATCTGCATCCACAATATCACTATTTAAGAAGGTGTTAACTATTTTCGGAATCCTGACAAACAGTCCACTTTGTACAGTGCTCATAGTGTTTGCGTGTTTCCACTGCGTGTTTAGTTTAGTTTAGTTTATTTCAATCATCATCAACGGGCCAATCAAACCCACTGATAGATGAAGTCACAAACGTAGCGAAACACACGCTAAAACACAAACATACCGACCTAAAAGACACCATACAACATGTGATATAAAATGCGATATAAGACAAAGACATGAGATATTAAGTGGGTACATGACTAGACTGAACACAAAAATACATGCGGCCTACCTAAAAGACATGACCTATGAGATATTAAACACTATGACTGCACTGACTAAGAGTATTGTAGTGGAGTACACGATGACATGTTTCCTAAAATTATAAAAGACACCATACAACATGTGATATAAAATGCGATACAAGACAAAGACATGATATATTAAATGAGTACATGAGTAGACTTACAACTCAAAAATACACACGGCCTACCTAAAAGACATGACCTATGAGATATACAAGCACTATGATTACACTGACTAGAGTATTGTAGTGAAGTATACGATGACATGTTTCCTAAAATTACCATTCCCTGTATGCCAAATATATACGGTCCTTGTAGAGTTTAGGAACGTGTTGCAGTGACGAGGGATTATGACAAACATACTGGACTTGACCGTGTTTACTCTGGCATGCGGCACGTGGAACAACAATCTGCTACGGAGAACACGGGGAGCAGCTGCCAACGGGAATGACTCTACAAGGAAAGATGAGTCAATTTTGTTGTTGTGAATGTTTCTCAGGAACATGATGTCGTATTGCAATCTTCTTGCAGCGAGAGATGCTAGTCCAAAATGGCGTAGAAGACTAGCATAATCCAAAGCGACATCTGCAATACGACAGCGAGCGCAGAGCCAAGTCAGGAACTTATGCTGAACTTTTTCAGTTCTTTTCAAGTGCGTGTTGGCAGCTCCTCCCCATATAACACAGCCATACTCTAGTATTGATCGAACATTTGCGCAGGTGTCGATATGATTGACTTGGGATTGACATCGTACAATGAGCGACCATTTTTTTCCGGTTTGAAACGATCTCATCAAAAGACCGAGAGCCCTGTTGGCTTTCTTCAGCACAGCGTCTACATGGGCACCAAAAGTCAACTTTCCGTCCAACATCACTCCCAGGTCTCGCATTTCGTGCACTCTTTGAATCACCTCACTTCCCATCGTGTAAACACCTGTGATGGGTTTCGTTCGCAGAGTTAGTGAGAGGATTTTACATTTCGCTGGGTTCAGTTTTAACTGCCACGCTGCCGACCACTGGCAGAGCCCATCTATATGGAACGAACTAGCGGTGTTCCTAGCGGTGCTAGGAACACCGCAGATGCTGAGGACGTTACCCGCTGTCACCATACAATTGTGTGGCTCTACAGTAGTTGACTCAAGAGTGCTGAAAAATCTAGGTGTCACAATGGACAGGCATCTGAGCTTTGAATCCCACATAGACTCAGTACGGCGTAAGTGTACCGGAATTCTCATAGCCCTCAGTCATGCACAACACACTATCCCGAGACAATATCTATCCCAAATAGTACAAGGACTGGCTACCTCAGTAGTTCGATATTGCATATCAATTTACGGATCGTGCAATCGAACTCAAACCCACCGCGTACACAAAATTCTAAATTTTACGGCGAGAGTCGTCAGTAGCCGCCGTAAAATGGATCACATTTCTGATGTGATCTGTGATTTGCGGTGGCTGAACGCACAGCAGCTCATTCAATACCATTCTGTTTGCGCTGTCCTGCACGCTATTCGTACCGGCTCACCACCGTACATCGCCAGCACCATAGGGCAGCGGCAGCGTGACATTCACGGGCGTGACACCCGCTCGGCGCACCTGCTCTCGCTACCGCGCATACGGACGGAGGCGGGCAGGCGGCGGTTATGCTACCGCGGTGTTAAGTGTGTGAATGACATGAACGTACTCGCAGATGGGAGCACTTGTACGCGTCGCGCACTGAAGAAGGTCGTTCTGAAAGGTCGTTTTGAGCTTACAGGATGATTGAGACCGATGTGAATGTGTTCTTATTTTTAAAAGCCTTCGTTTAGCATTATTTGTGTATTTTTTTATTCCATTGTACCTATAGGTTCCTGTACGTATTGCACCCATTTTCGTATTGCCATGTCTTGCGTTGTGACTCGTCAGTGTGAAAAGCCACACGATTATTTCAAGTGGATCATTGATTTAATACACATCTTACATCTTACATCTTATCAACCTGCAGGCCGCGAACATCGCTAAAACTGTCAACCCTAGCATATAGCTTAAAATCATCGGCAAACAGGAGACAATCTGAGCGTACGACAGCTGGCAGATCATGGACATAACATGCGAACAGAAGAGGGGACAAAAGCCCCCCTTCTGGCGTCCCCGACAGTACCGGGGCCCACGCTGAGCATTTGCCATTCACAACGACCCGCTGCTCTCTTTCAGACAAGTACGATTTGAGCCAGGACAGTGCTTTTCCGGTCATATGATACGATTTTTCCATTTTTAGAGCCAAGAGTTTATGATTTACACTCTGAAATGCTGAACTATAGTCAGTATAAATTACGTCTGTTTGGGAGCCAGCGGATATGTTGTTCCAGGTCACGCGCAACATCGACCCCAGGTTCGAGACACAGGAACGCCCCGGCATGAAACCATGCTGCTTACTAGTGAGAACCGGGCGCACATGACTCACCAACGTACTGTACACCACCTTCTCCAATATCTTACTGAACAGTGGCAGCAAACTAACGCTTCTGTAATTCGTCGCACACGACTTATCCCCTTTTGTGAAAATATGTGCGATGTTCGCACGCTTCCAAGCTTTCGGACAAACGCCTTGTTCAATAGACAAACCACACAACTTTGTCATTGGTACGGCTAGTTCATGCGCACATTCGTGTATGATACGGGCACTCACATCGTTAGGACCACATGCCTTGCTCCTATTTGTGCACAATAGTATTGCACGGACAAGATCCTCTGACACGTCAAATGAGGACAGATTACCTATCGCATAATCCGGTGTCGGAGGTATCATATTTACGCCAGGGTCCGATAATTTACTAGCAAACGTGCGGTTCAGTAGCTCAGCTTTCTCACGATCACTATCAATCTTTCTACCACCGTCTATTAAACAAGGCGTGCTAGAGTTGTTCCCTTGTATACACTTAAGAAATGTCCAAAAACGCTTCGGATTAGATGACAGATCACCAACCAATCCTTTCAGATAAATTGCAAATTTCACACTCGTTAGCCTTTTGAACTGACGCCGCTTCTCGCTGAATACTTGCTGGTTGTCTTCATTCCGGTTCCTCTTCATCCTGCGGTGCGCCGCCTCCTTCTCGCTGAGAGCTGATCGCAGCTCGCGGTCAAACCAGGGAGTCTGACGACGCGACAGTGTTACCACCGGGATGTGGTCACGAATAGCCGATGTGAGGAGGTCGTAAAAAGTCTCTAACGCCTCATCCACTGGCACACCATCCAGCAGATGCCACGGTGTGAACTGCAGAGCCCGCCTCATGGCATCCAAATCGGCCCTTTTGTAGTTCAGTGCTGATTTCCGGGACACCAGCGGAGGTGACTGAGGCGTAGCTCTGACGTCACACATTACTTCCAAGTGGTCGGATGGAATGAGACCCGGTTGGACGATCGCGCTGGCTTCGATCCCTTTGCCGACGATAAGATCCAGATAGTTCTGTCCGCGGGTCGGTTGAGTGACGTACTGCGTAAATCCGGCCACATTGCAGCAGTCGAGAAACTGTGTGGCACGAGTAGACCGGCGGATCATCTCGGGTGCTGCTCCCAGCTCCCAGTGTTAGTGGCATATCCCTCTCCTCTCCACTGCGCGTGTTAAGCACTTTTTTCATATCAATTTTACGTCTTCTGTGCAAAAATGAAGCAATTTAGTCTAACAATCTGTGAGATATAGCGCATTTAGTGGTGTCACTACACACAAGTTTGACGAAAAAAATCAGCTAAAATGTAACAGACCGTACAAAGGTCATATTTTTAGAAAAAATGCAATAAAAAACATCAAAAGATAAAAAAAAATTAGCATGGGCTACAAAATGGATATCTCGGAGTTGTTAATTTTAGGTTTTTACCCCCCCCCCCCCTCCCCCCCCCCCTCCCCCCCAAAGAAACAAAAACAAAACACAAATTCATTTTTTTAAAGATATTAAAAAACGTGAAATATATTAGAAAACACATGGAGAAATTCCAAAAAAACAAAAAAACAATATCACCATTTTTGACTGACTTGTGACTTCTAAAGTACTTTGGTCACTCATGACGTTTTAGTAATGTTATGTATGACCGGGTGCGAACAAATTAACGTCATCGCTGCATTTCTGAGGCAAAACTGGTCCAGAAACATGTTTTTTATATTTATCAATTTCACATTTTGACCTTATGTGACATGACCGTGACCTGAGTTTTACACTAACTTCACTTAGCCCTCGCCCGGGTGTGGGGGTGGATGCCCCCTCCTCGGTTTTTCTGGAATAACTCACGTAATTTCCAACCGATTATGATCAAACTTCCAGTACCCTACTTTTGAAATTTGTCCACATACTCTGAAAATTTTGAATTTCTAACCCACATGACCGGTAACCTATGACCTGTTTCTCAAGGTCATGTCAGGCGCAACTGGCGTCCCGTAGTATCAATGCTTGTAACTTGTGAGTGTTTGTTGTTCAGGAGCATATACACAGGTGTTTCCAGGTGACAGTTGTGTTTTCCACTGAGATTGTGACCTCAATTGATCTTTTCAGAGGTCAATTGAGGTCATTGACCTCCGATGACCTCAGATGACTTTTTTGGCTTCTTGCGGTTTCTAGAACATTTTGTGACGTTGATTTCGAATTTGGGATCCATTTTACATAATTATATGTTCCACTGGGACCATGCGTTTCCACAGGTCAACCGAGGTCACTGACCCCAGATGACCTGACATGACCTTTTTGGAATTTGGCAGTTTCTAGGACATTTTGTGACGCTGATTACGAATTTGGCACCCATTAAGCATTATGATATGCTCATTCATGATTCTAGCTCGATGAAATTCAATGTATACGCATTTACAATTTTGATGACTTTTTGGTCATTGACATGACCCCAGAGGTCAGATAATGACCCAAGACAACGGCTTCCTATCGTCACAAGCAACACGCTCGTATTTGAATCGAAGCTCTAGCTCGATTACGGGCGAAACGCCAAGGGGGGGGGTCGTACCCCCCCCCCCCCTCCCCTATCCGAACACGTAGTGATTTTTCCCTACCCGGGCGAGGGTTAAATGAAGTCAGGTGGTAAAATGACTATCACTATCGAATTATACGTGTAAAATAACCCATAAAACATATGTCGCATGACTTTCGTAAATATTCTGCACATGACTGTTGAGACGTTGTGTTGAGACTGTTGTGTTGACAAACATAACGTTGTGTTGACAGATGTGTTGAGAACGTTGTGTTGACAAACTGACTGTTGAGACGTTGTGACTGACCTAAAAATAGTTAAAAGTGACTTGACAGGTAAGACTGACATTTATGAGACAAGTGGAGAAGTCAGATAGCTTGAACCTGAAAGAACGGTGGGGCTGGGTGGGGCTATGCCACCGAAGTTAAAGGTAAAGGGAGGACAGGATGGTGCGCCATCAACGCCTACAGAGATTAGCGCGCCAAATGAGAGGACTCTGTCTCAGGGTAATGTAACGCCAGATGCAACTGTGAGTGACTGTGCAGCGACGCTGTCTCAGGGTAATGTAACGTCAG
The DNA here is from genome assembly GCA_036785665.1 of Chirona hameri. Classification (NCBI taxonomy): domain Eukaryota; kingdom Metazoa; phylum Arthropoda; class Thecostraca; order Balanomorpha; family Balanidae; genus Chirona; species Chirona hameri. The sequence continues at coordinate 50,504 of JAXIVJ010004159.1, read as the reverse complement.
ATGCAACTGTGAGTGACTGTGCAGCGACGCTGTCTCAGGGTAATGTAACGTCAGGTGCAACTGTGAGTGACTGTGCAGGGACGCTGTCTCAGGGTAATGTAACGTCAGATGCAACTGTGAGTGACTGTGCAGCGACTCTGTCTCAGGGTAATGTAACGCCAGATGCAACTGTGAGTGACTGTGCAGCGACGCTGTCTCAGGGTAATGTAACGTCAGATGCAACTGTGAGTGACTGTGCAGCGACGCTGTCTCAGGGTAATGTAACGTCAGGTGCAACTGTGAGTGACTGTGCAGCGACGCTGTCTCAGGGTAATGTAACGCCAGATGCAACTGTGAGTGACTGTGCAGCGACTCTGTCTCAGGGTAATGTAACGTCAGATGCAACTGTGAGTGACTGTGCAGCGACGCTGTCTCAGGGTAATGTAACGTCAGATGCAACTGTGAGTGACTGTGCAGCGACGCTGTCTCAGGGTAATGTAACGTCAGGTGCAACTGTGAGTGACTGTGCAGCGACGCTGTCTCAGGGTAATGTAACGCCAGATGCAACTGTGAGTGACTGTGCAGCGACTCTGTCTCAGGGTAATGTAACGTCAGATGCAACTGTGAGTGACTGTGCAGCGACTCTGTCTCAGGGTAATGTAACGCCAGATGCAACTGTGAGTGACTGTGCAGCGACGCTGTCTCAGGGTAATGTAACGTCAGATGCAACTGTGAGTGACTGTGCAGCGACTCTGTCTCAGGGTAATGTAACGCCAGATGCAACTGTGAGTGACTGTGCAGCGACGCTGTCTCAGGGTAATGTAACGTCAGATGCAACTGTGAGTGACTGTGCAGCGACTCTGTCTCCGGGTAATGTAACGCCAGATGCAACTGTGAGTGACTGTGCAGCGACGCTGTCTCAGGGTAATGTAACGTCAGATGCAACTGTGAGTGACTGTGCAGCGACTCTGTCTCAGGGTAATGTAACGCCAGATGCAACTGTGAGTGACTGTGCAGCGACGCTGTCTCAGGGTAATGTAACGTCAGATGCAACTGTGAGTGACTGTGCAGGGACGCTGTCTCAGGATAATGTAACGTCAGATGCAACTGTGAGTGACTGTGCAGCGACGCTGTCTCAGGGTAATGTAACGTCAGATGCAACTGTGAGTGACTGTGCAGCGACGCTGTCTCAGGGTAATGTAACGTCAGATGCAACTGTGAGTGACTGTGCAGCGACGCTGTTTCAGGGTAATGTAACGTCAGATGCAACTGTGAGTGACTGTGCAGGGACGCTGTCTCAGGGTAATGTAACGTCAGATGCAACTGTGAGTGACTGTGCAGGGACGCTGTCTCAGGGTAATGTAACGTCAGATGCAACTGTGAGTGACTGTGCAGCGACTCTGTCTCAGGGTAATGTAACGTCAGATGCAACTGTGAGTGACTGTGCAGCGACGCTGTCTCAGGGTAATGTAACGTCAGATGCAACTGTGAGTGACTGTGCAGCGACTCTGTCTCAGGGTAATGTAACGCCAGATGCAACTGTGAGTGACTGTGCAGCGACTCTGTCTCAGGATAATGTAACGTCAGATGCAACTGTGAGTGACTGTGCAGCGACGCTGTCTCAGGGTAATGTAACGTCAGATGCAACTGTGAGTGACTGTGCAGCGACGCTGTCTCAGGGTAATGTAACGCCAGATGCAACTGTGAGTGACTGTGCAGCGACGCTGTCTCAGGGTAATGTAACGTCAGATGCAACTGTGAGTGACTGTGCAGCGACTCTGTCTCAGGGTAATGTAACGTCAGATGCAACTGTGAGTGACTGTGCAGCGACGCTGTCTCAGGGTAATGTAACGCCAGATGCAACTGTGAGTGACTGTGCAGCGACGCTGTCTCAGGGTAATGTAACGCCAGATGCAACTGTGAGTGACTGTGCAGCGACTCTGTCTCAGGGTAATGTAACGTCAGATGCAACTGTGAGTGACTGTGCAGCGACTCTGTCTCAGGGTAATGTAACGTCAGATGCAACTGTGAGTGACTGTGCAGCGACGGCAAGGAAGACAAGAGGTAAGGGAAAAGGAAATGTAAAAGTGTACTGCAAAGGGTCTGAGGACAAGGAATGTGGGAAACTGGTGTCTGAGGATGATGAGGGAGGCATTGAGTGTGAAGTATGCGCAAACTGGTACCATCCTGCATGTCAGAATGTGCATGAGGCTGTATATGAGCATGAGCTGTTCTGGATGTGTAGGGCATGCCGAAAGTTCTTACCTGAACTCAGAGATTTGGTGAAGGGCAAAAGGAACGAAGGCATGGCTTCAGGAAATCAGGATGATTCTGCACGACTGATTAGAATAGAGGCGCTGGGAAAAGTCATTGGGGACCAGAAAGTAGAGGCTGAGGAAGTAGGAAGGAAAGAAGATAAAAGGTTGTATGCCGACATCGTAAAGTCAAATAGTGGAATAGCCACAGCAACAGCACAGGTAAATATGCAGGAATGCCTCGAGAAGTTCCAGAAAGAGAAGGAACAAAAAAAGAACAAAACAGAAGGAAGAACAATTTGGTGATATTTAATCTCCCAGAAAGTAAACCATCAAATGTGGAGGAAAAAATAAAGGATGACACAGAATCTCTGACAGAGATAATTAAGGAAGAAATGCGAATCAACGTGAAAGTCCAAAAGGTGATTAGAGTAGGACAAAAGATGCCAGACGGACCAAGACTGCTCATTGTGACCTTGGAGTCAGAGGAAAGCAAATGGGATATCCTCAAACGATCAAAAGGGCTCAGAGAAAGTGGAAATGAGGTAACAAGAAGCATCTACATCAACCCAGATGAAACCCCACAAGAACGAGAAAGAAGTCGGCAGGTGAGAGAAGAGCTGAAGAGTCGTAGAGCCAAAGGGGAACATGTGAGAATAGTAAGAGGAAAATGTGTCACACTGAACAAAGACACAAGGGTAGAGGATATTTCCACGAAGCCACAGCAAGAAGAAAGAGTAGAGAATAAATGACTCAAACATGAAGATACAGAAAAGGTAAAACAGAAGAAAAGGATGGAATCAAGACAACCTTTGCAAGGGCAAAACAAACAAATTTGTACTTTCAAAATAATGCTTTTCAACATTCAAGGCTTAACTAAACCAAAGATGATGGAGGTTGAAAACCTTATGAATGAAGAATTGAGCATTATGTGTCCGACAGAAACACAACAAAGGTTTGACAAGATACCTTTAAATGAAAAAATGAAGAAGGTAGAAAGCATAAGAACTACCAAAGAAAGAAAAGGAGGAGGATTAATGATCCTGTACAAGAAAAACGATTCAATAGATATACTCAAGTTAAAATCTCAGGAAAGTGATATTCTTGATACAAATATTAGAATAAGGGGAAAAAATATACGACTTATTTTGGTGTACTTTACAGTAGAAAGGACAGAAGAAGATAAGAAGAAGAATAAGGTACTTAGAAAAGAAGTGGAAATAAAGATTGAGAAGATTAATCAGGAACCACTGATTATCCTTGGAGATTTCAATGGACACATTGGATGTCTTGGAGGGCAACAGGTGGACACCAATGGAAGGATGGTCATTGAATGGAAAGAGGAACATGGTCTCACACTATTAAACTGTAATGAAGACTGTGAAGGTGTGTTTGCATGGAGTAGAGGTAACCAAAAAAGTGTTATTGACTATGTCCTGGTAAACAATCACATGTATACAATATTTGAAGGTATGAAAATTGATGAAGATAGGGAAATATTTGACTTGTCGGACCATAATCTGATTGAAGTAAAATTCAAAGCTCAAAGAGAGAAATCTTCTGATTACAAGAAAGCAAAATGGGAGGACAAGGTGTACTTCAGCATGAAATCTGAAAGAATGTGCGAGTTTATTGACAAACTAGAGAGCAAGGTTAGAAGGCAAGACATCCAAGATATTGAAGAACTAAACCAGCTGATGTGGCAAACATAACACTAAGAAGGGTGTATCGCAGGAAAACTGAACAGAGGGGTAAGGAACAAGACAAGATTCAGGAACCCCCATGGGTGAATGGAGAAATACGGCAGGAAATCAAGAAACGCAAAGCCCTGAACAGGCAAAAAAGAAAGGAAATCACACAAGAAGAGAAAAGAAGACTTGAACTAATGTATGCTCAGCAAAAGAAGAAAGTACAAGCAATGATTCGGGAAGAAATGTACAAACATGAAAGTAAGATAGTAAAAGATATCAAAGAAAGTGACCAAAGAGGGAAAAGAGTATGGCAATATATTGATAAACTGAGAGGGAAAGAAAGAAAGCAAGACAATACAAGTATACAGTTATATACTGAGACAGGCACCAAGCTAAGTGATGAAGAAATGGGTGAAGAGTTGGTTAGATACTGGGAGAACATATACAAGCAGCATACAAATGATATAAAAGAAAAATGGAATGAAAACACTAAAAAACAGTATGAAGAAGAACTTAGACAAATAGATGAGAACTATGAAAGCAATAGTTAAGCAATAGTAAGTTCCCAAGGACGTTGAGGGAACACAGGGATATGGTAGCTCGGGTAAAGGGGAAAATAAATGCAATGAAATCTCCTCAGTTTGAAGTTGATCAAATAAGGAGATGCCTAGAAAAAATGAGAAACAATAGAGCAGCAGGGCCAGATGGACTGAAGACTGAGATGTACAAGATAAGCTAAAAAGTGAAGTATGCTTAGGAATACTGACAAAATGCCTTATGAATGTGCAAGAAACGAAAATACCAGAAGAATGGAAAATGTCGAAAACTAAGATGATACCAAAGACAAAGAAGCCAATGGCTAAAGATCTGAGACCCATAGCTTTAACAAATGTATCCTACAAACTGTTCATGTCACTGGTGCGAGAAAAAATCGAAACACACTTAAAAAAACAATGGGGAACTCAGGGAAACCCAAGCAGGCTTTACAGCGGGAGGTAGAGTAGAAGACAACCTGTTTATTGTGCAATACTGTGTAGAAGAAAGCTTTATAATGAAGAAGTCACTGATATTGATATCAATAGACGTAAGGCGTATGATTCGATTAAAAGAGATGTAATGATAGAAACGCTGAAGAAGTACAAAGCACACCCGAAACTGATAGATGTGATAGCTGATATATATGCTGGAGACAAAACAGTGATAGAGATAAGAAGTGACCTGAGAAAAGAAATCAACATAACAAGTGGAATAACACAAGGGTGTACAGGATCGACAACATTGTTCAAACTACTTACATACATCATAACAAACAACATAGAAGAAAAAGGAAAAGGGTTTATGAATGAATTGTTCAAAATAAGTGCACTTTCCTATGCAGACGATGGGCTGTTGTTGGCGCAAACACTGGAAGATGCAGCCCACAATCTGAGGATTCTCATTGAAGTAAGTGCAACAATTGAATTGAAGATAAACAAAGAAAAAAGTAATGTAATAATATCGAATATGGAAGAACAGCCTGCTGACATAGGAGGAGTAAAAGTACAAGACAATATCAAGTATTTGGGTATAGTGGTCGAGAAGAAGCGAAACATGTTCAAGAAACAGAAGAAGAATATGATAGAAAAAGCACAAAAGCCAGCTAATATGACATACCCAGTCATACACAAGAGTTGTCATAAACTAATGATAGGGAAGACATTCTGGAAAAGTGTAGCATTACCTTCGATATTATATGGAACAAGCATCATAAACATAACAGAAACACAAATAACTGAACTACAACGCATAGAGAACGGAGTATATCGGCAAATTCTAGGAGCCCCAAAATATGCACCTAACTGTACATTAAGAGGAGAAATAGGAGCATCACACATGAAAACTAGAATCATAAAGGGAAGACTTCAATATCTGGTAAACATCCAAGAACGGGGAAACCAGTTGCTCAAGAATGTAGTGGAAGCAGTGGAACAAAATGACAAAAACAAAGGCACCAAGATTACAAGAAGCTATAGACAAGAACTCGGAATTCAAGAAGCAGAGTTTCAAAGAATGAAAAAGAAGGATATCAAAGAGAGGGCAACTGAATGGGACTTAGAAAGATGGCAAGAAGAAATTAAAAGTAAAAGTAGCTTACATATGTACCAGAAGTGGAAAACGAAAATTAAGGAAGAATCTATGTATGACAACAGACCTTCATCAGTGATCCTATACAGAGCAAGAACCGGAACTCTTCCATTAAACAATAGAATAAGACACACAGGAAGAAATATTGGATGTGACTTATGTGGGGCAGAGAGAGAAGACACAGCACACTTTATCCTACAGTGTCCTAGAATACAAGAGGAGAGAAGAAAGGCAACAGCACTACAACAACCCTATGAAGAAAATATTGAAGATATTACTGGAAATGTCCTGTTCAACAAGGAAGATATCGAAGATAAAAAGGAAATACTATTCCAAATGTGGAAAACAAGAGAAAAACAAGTGAAAATGCTACAGACGAATGACGAATGACTAATGACAGACGAGACGTAGACGAGTACGGACTGAAGGAGGTGCCGTTACAAAGGCCATACCTCCGAAACTCATCATCATCATCATCATCATCACATGGTGACCTTTTGCGACATTGATCTTGACCTTGACTTTTGCCAACAATATTATTTTAGCTCATGCGGGATGTGTATTATACCTTTGAGAGCACTTTGGGTGATCATGGTCGCAATCAAAGGCTTTGGATGGATTTTCAAAGATGCTGTGCTGTGCGATTTTCGAAGATGGGATCAATTCGGCAAAACTAGCAGTGATTGTGTCATATAAAAATGTGCATGCTTTTATTGAGAAATAGGCATATTTGACCTGCGTCGGTTTCCGCTACTGTGTGTTTTCTTTCATTTTCAGCATCTCGCAGGGATCATGATACTTGTCATCGAAAGCTTTCTTAATACCTATAACATAAAACATCGTTTGAGTTCTTACTTTTTATTGTCATTATACACCATCTGTCATGGATCAGTTACAATACCTACATATGTATTGTATATGTCGTGTGTGTGCATCTGGTTGTATGGCCTATAACAGGGGTGTAGGATGTAGCTTCTCCAGAAAAGTTGGGGGGAGCTGGGAAAAATCGTTTAACCCGCCATTGACTGGGGGGGGCGTTTAACGCCCCCCCCCCCCCCCTGATTAATTTTCGCAATAGCTGAAAAGACTAATTCTGCTATCTACGTCAAACTTGGGGTACCTTCTTATACATCATTTTTACGTCTTGTGTGCAAAGATGAAGAAATTTCGTCGATTTTTTTTTCTCGAGTTATAGCGAATTTAGTGACGTCACTACACTCGAGTTTTACACCAAAATCAGCTAAACTTTGCCAGGCCGTACAAAATTTGAAACAAAAAGCAATCGAAAAACACCAAAAGATATCAAATTGCAACGGCTTCAAACTGGCTATCTCGGATTTGTGAAAATTTTAGTTTTTGAAACTCAAAAACTCAAAAAACGTTTTTTGGGGACAATTATCACAAAATCGATACTTTTTAAAATATTCAAAAACCGAAAGATATGTCAGAGAACCATACCTAGGCAACTACCATACCAAATTTCAAACAGATATCTCTATTTTTGACTGACTTATGACATCTAAAGTAGGGTAACTCATGGCGTCTTATTTTGAAATTGCGTTTTTTGCTTTTATTGACTAGATACAGACAAATAAATTCCACCACTGTATTTCTGAGACAAAACTGGTCTGAGACAAGACAACATGCCTTTGTTGTTTATATTTGTCAATGAAAGGTTTTGCCTTTCGGTGACCTGAACTTGACCTGAAATTGACATTTACTTCACGTAAATGAGGTTAAGTGGTAAAATAACTCTTGCTATAGAATTATACGTGGCAAATATCTCATAAAATATGTGTAGCATGACTTTCGTAGATATTTTGAGCATTGTGACCTTTTGTGACCTGACATTGACCTTGATCTTGGTCAACAATCTCACTTTAGCTCATGCAGGATATGTATCATACCTTTGGCAGCACTTTGGGTGAAACTGGTCGCAATGGAATGCTTTGGATGGAAAGTATGGCCCATATATTCAAATACGCCGATTTTTACCTATGACCTGACCGTGACCTGATATTTAACCTCATTTTTACATTTTTGAGCATGTTTTAGATTCGTCGCATTGAGAGCTTTCGTTTGCCGCACTGCGCGTTTCGCTGCGATCATTGGTTCGGAAGATAACCAGGGGGCGTTTAACGCCCCCCCCCCCCCCAGTCAATGGCGTTCTGCTGAGACCCCAGTCAATGCCGGGTTACAGTATCATGAAAATCCACGCAAATACAGATTTATCCCCGGACTTGACCCACTTCCTCGTCCAAGTGTGGGGGAGGGCGGTTGCAGCCACCTCAACTGAATAGGATCCTACATCCCTAGCCTATAACTTGCACAGAACAGTTCAAATGTGCAACTCGCCAACAATTATCACCTGTTTAAACTTGCACCCCCCCCCCCGTGGCCGTTTTTTGCCTTGACTGAGGGGGGCAGAAGCCGTGACTGGGGGGGGGGTTGCCCCCCTAGTTAACATGTTATACGAGTCCCTGCCGTCCAACCCGCGGATCTGCTGGTTTTATCAGTCAACTTCGCTGCATAGTAGAAATGGTGTACATTTTGAAACAAATTTAGAAATCCAGAGTATATTTTAGATTGTTGACCAATGACTATGGAGGCATGATGGCAACATTTTAAAACCCCGATTTGGAGCGATCGTCGCTTTCGGAAGCGACGCATGTGATTTTTTTGTAGCAATTATGTGAAGCACCTCCTTCTTCAGAGTTCAAGGTAAGGTTAAGTTAAAATAATTAATAATATAGTTGCTCAAAAAGTGGACAAACTAAATTGCATAGCAAGTAGGGTAAACTTAATATGTCAACACATCAGACTTGGCACGTTACTGCTGGTGTTGTGGTAATTTGGGACATCTCAAGACATCAAACTTTCATGTTATTGGTGGTGTGTTGGTGTCTGAAAGTCATCCCAGGCAAAGGGTTGTCAGTTTGAAGGGAGAAACAGGGTTAACAACTGTAACCCCGGATACGCCCTAACAACATACTTTGCATGTTACAAGCTCCACCCATACTGTCTATAATGAGATGGTCTGGGGGGTCCAGGGGCGCGAAAGCCCCTGGTAGGTTCTGCAGCGCAGCGAGCGAATGTGAGCGGCACGTTCTAAACATGGGTGCCTGCGACCTTAATTGCTGTAAATGTTAGGCCAAGTTTGATTATGTATCGTATGATTGGTTATTAGTTATGGTTATGGTTATGATTGGTTATGTATGATTATGTACATTTACAGCAATTAAAAGGTAATAACAAAACTATATTGTGCATGCGTTATACCACATTTGGAATATTGTGTACAAGCCTGGTCTCCAACATATGAGAAAGATTGCTGGATGTTAGAAAGAGCTAACCCTCGCCCGTGCAGCGTCCGATCAGTGCGTGACCGCGCAGGGGGGGGGGGGGGGGGGGGGGGGTACAACCCCCTAGCGTTTCGCGCCTAATTGGGCTAGAGCTTCGATTAAGAAACGAGCGTGTTGCTTGTTACGAGAGGAAGTCATTGATACCCGATTTTAATGTTCTAGATCATTAGGTAACCTCTGAGGTCATGTCAATGACCCAGCATTCAACCAAATTGTGAATGCGTATAAATTGAATTTAATCGAGCTAGAATCGCTAATGAGCATATAATTATGCTAAATGGGTGCCAAATTTGAAATCAGTGCCACAAAATGTCCTAGAAACTGCCAAATTCCAAAAAGGTCATGTCAGGTCATGTCAGGTAATTTGAGGTCAGTAGCCTCGGTTGACCTGTGGAGGTGCATGACCCCAGTGGAACATACAATTATGTAAAATGGATCCCATGTTTTAAATTAGCGTCACAAAATGTCCTGGAAACTGCCAGAAGCCAAAAAAGTAATATCAGGTCATCGGAAGTCAGTGACCTCGGTTGACCTCTGGAAAGGTCAATCGAGGTCACAATCTCAAGGGAAACCACAACTGTCACCTGGAAACACCTGTGCATATGCTCCTGAACAACAAACACTATGAAACTGCACAAGTTACAAAGATCAATACTATGGACGGCAGTTGCGCCTGACATGACCTTGAGAAACAGGTCAAAGGTCAGGGGTCATGTGACCTACAACTTGAAAATTGTCAAAATACGTGTCACATTATTCACAAGTACGGTACTGAACGTTTCATCGCCAGCGGTTGATATCTACGCGAGTTATTCCCGAAAAACCGAGGGGGTGGCATCCACCCCCCCTGCACCGGCGAGGGTTAAAAAAGGGCAACAAAAATGGTGAATTGTCTTGGTAGATTACCTTATGAAGATAGATTAAAGAAGTTGGGTATGTTTTCACTTAGATATAGAAGGCTAAGAGGAGATCTAATTGAAGTCTTCAAATTTGTAAATGGTCAGCATTCTGGATATTTAAAGGGAATGTTTGAGTTCAATAGGGAAAATCGAGATAGAGGTCATCAGCATAAACTCATTATGAAATAAAGTAGGACTAGGCTATGACAGTAATTTGTCAGTAGAAGGGTTGTAGGACATTGGAAATGGATTCAGTAGAAGGGTTGTAGGAAATGAACGAAGGAAAAACAGACTTCATGCTAGTCGGGTCCAGGCAAAATCTGAAAATGTCGGCAAACTTCTACTTCAAAATCGGCGACTCGACAGTACGACCTTCGAAGAAGGTCAAGGTTCTGGGCGTTATTATCGACGCCGGGCTGACTTGGGGGGGGGGGGCGCATGTGACGGCTGTAGTCCAGAAATGTAACCGAATTCTTGTAACCCTGTACAAGTTTCGGCATTACTTCTCCAGTGATGTCATCAAAATTATCATTCAGGCCTACGTCTTTCCACACATCACTTACTGCCTGAGCGTGTGGGCTGCGGCTGCCAAGGGTCAGCTACACACAATTCAAAAAGTTATTAACTTTGCAGCGAGGCTCGTCACTGGATTCAAAAGTATCACCACATCACACCGGCTCTTAAGTCACTGAACTGGCCAAGGATCGAGACTCTGGTAGTGCGCCGTGACCTTGTCAAAGTTGTATCAGCTTTGTATCGCTTATCAGCTTTGACCTGAAATATCTATCGGTAGGAATCGTTATATCCAAAACGTGGTAAATGTACAATATATTTTGGTCGCGTCTATCGATTTCAAGTAATAACTTCATTGTTGTGGGAAAAGGTGAATACTTCCCTTTAATCTCCGATCTCTATCAGATATTAAAACATCGAGCGGCTATCCCCGTGGCAGCTAAGCTATGACCAACATCTGACAGTAGAAGCCACAAAAAAAGAAAACGGTGTTTGCAGCTGCGTCCACTGCATACATGTATGCACGATGATTCAACTTGGTTGCTGATGAACTCTTCAAGAGAGATTATAAAGTGACGTCATTAGACCATTAGCCAGTCCAATGTTTTGATATCAAACCCGTGGTAACAAAGCAAGCTCAACGTCTCATTGTCACGCGCCTGCAGTTCAACATTGTTAATGTATGTTTTCAGGGGAAAACTGTGTCTCCATAAAGTCCCCAGATAAATGTACCTACACACGTAATACGTTATGGCATGAGTGTTTTGGCGGCCAGTAATAGCCTTGCTTATAAATCAAGTATTGCTTTAACCCTCGTCCAGGTAGGGCAAAATAACTACGTGTTCGGGTAGGGGGGGGGGGGGGGGGTACGCCTCCCCCTTTAGCGTTTCGCCCCTAATTGAGCTAGAGCTTCGAGTCAAAGACGAGCGTGTTGCTTGTGACGAAAGGAAGCCGCTCATACCCGGTTTTAAGGCCCTGGTAATTAGGTGACCTCTGAGGTCATATCAAGGACAACAAAAATCATCCAAATTGTAAATGTGTGGAAAGTGAATTTAATCGAGCTAGAATCGTGAATGAGCATATAATTTTGCTTAATGGGTGCCAAATTTGAAATCAGCGTCACAAAATGTCATATAAACTGCAAAATTCCAAAAAGGTCATGTCAGGTCATGTCAGGTCATTTGAGGTCAGTGAACTTGGTTGACCTGTTGGGGCGCATGACCCCAGTGGAACATATAGTTATGTAAAATGGATCCCATATTTTAAATCAGCGTCACAAAATGTCCTAGAAACTGCCAGAAGCCAAAAAAGTAATATGGGGTCATCGGAGGTCACAATCTCAATGTAAACCACAACTGTCACCTGAAAACACCTGTGCATATGCTCCTGAACAACAAACACTATGAAACTGCACAAGTTACAAGGATCAATACTACGGGACGCCAGTTGCGCCTGACATGACCTTGCAAAACAGGTCAAAGGTCACGGGTCATATGACCTACAACTTAAAATTTCAGAATATGTGTCAAATCGTTCACAAGTAGGGTACTAAAAGTTTCATCGCATTCGGTTGATATTTACGCGAGTTATTCCCGAAAAACCGAGGGGGGTGGCATCAACCCCCCCCCCCCCCTGCACTGGCGAGGGTTAAGCCTATCAAATGAATTAAAATCAGGTAACAATTTGTCACTGGCTGACCTTGTGCTGGTGTGTCCATGCTAATTGTGAATACATGTGCTACCCTCTAGAGGGTAATACATGGACGGCATCGATTAATAGGGTCTGGTGATGAATTTTGGTGACGTTATTATTTGTATATACACCGGAGTTCGTCACGAGCCCACCAACCCCCAGCCCAGTCCGGCCCAGGCCCATGAACACCAAGCCCAGGCCCGGACCAGGTCCGGTCAAATTTATAATATTGAGGCCCAGGCCCAGCCCGGCCCGTTCAGATTAAGCATATAAATATTTTCACAAAATTTGTAATCACTATCCTAGCATATTTACTTGTATACTATAAATGTGAAACAATGAACCAACTATGCTAAAAAAAAACAAAAAAAAAACAGCCACAGCAACAGTGTGTTGCTGTGGAAGTGATCTGCTGGTTGAAATATTTGTCAGCTCTGACCTGAGCTTCAACATTCTCAGCCCAGGCCCGTCCAGAGCCCGATGATTTCCTTAAAGTTGAGGCCCAGCCCAGACCCAGCCCAGGCCAGGCCCATGGCCCATAGGGCCGGCCCAGCCCGTCACGAACTCTGATATACACTATATGATTATTTTTGGTGTTATTAGTACTTTTACTGGTACCATGCACTGCGAGTGTAATTAAAAAATATGGCGGTTGTGGCTATGCTTACCTTGCTTTATTATTATTTTCCGTGTGTCTATACTACAATTATCTGACGTGTCTTATGCTGTACCTTATGGGATGTTAGCACATTTGTGTATTTAATTTATATATTAAATCTGATGCAAGTCCGTGTTCGGTTTCGAGCCAATCCTGGCCCGGAACCGGTTTGCCTGAGGTTGCAAAACGGTAATTTCAGAAAACCTTCGTCTCAGAAATCTGCGATGTTACCCGCTGTACCATGAGCTCAGGTACATGTACTACTTACTGACACCCAGGGTTATGCTGTAGTCACCACTCAGAACACCGTAGAGATGAAACGTTCTTGCCTCGAAACCTACGTGTGCAGGGAGCCACGTCTTCCCACTCACTCGATCTGGTAACAGGTTTTCACGCGGTGGCATGCGGATCGTTCCGATAACCACCCACGCAGCTGTCACGGGGTCGTGCGGGCAGAGTTGTTTGACTTTTGCCAGACCCGCCACCTTCTCCGAATGTGCGCTGCTTTTGCCGTCATCCCCGCTCATCCCCGGTCAAGTCATCCCCGGTCAGGTCATCCCCGGTCTGTTCTCCTGACCACGATGACAGCTTCGGATGCCTTCTCAGGGATCGCGCCTGACATGGTGTAGGCGTGGTGTATATTTAACTGAGGTCGTGGCGGGACTTGCCGTGGACGGGGAGGTTTGTTTGATCTAGTGTGGGCGTACGGCAAGTTACGGAGTTCGCTGCTGGTCTGCGCAGGCGGTCTGAGACCACTGGCGGATCCAGAGGGGAGGGGGGGGGGGGGGCAGGGCATAGAAGCCACGTCCACCCAAAATCGCTTGTAATCGCCGAAAATTGACACATTTGCGGAGTTAAATAGAAAATCTAAGCAGCTTCTACCAAGGGATGTTTGTTTTAAATCAGCCATTAACGCATAAGGAGTGATATTCGATCAGTGTTTAGAATCATGCGTAATTTGTTAGGGTTTGTCCCCCCTCCCAACAAGCTTCTTTGCCGGTCTGGATCCGTCCTTGTCTGTGAGGCGGCGACAGGCGTGACAGGCGACAGGCGTGTCGCCTCTGCAGCGACAGCGCTTCTGCAGCGACAGGCGTGTCGCCTGACGAAAAACGCCATCTCATCACTGCACTTCCGTAGGCTGATGAAACGTAGCGCGGCGTGGCCTTACGGTTACGGTGATAGCATCCGTCGGGGCCCGGGATTCGGTTGTGATGCACCGCCATACGGATCTGAAACCGGAGCCAGATAAAGCTCAAATCGCCCTTATGAGGTCGTTCTCTAGAATTGTTTTCGAGCTCACAATGTGCATACGTGCGTCATGATTAATACAACAAGCGGTTCGACGAAAACGCCTGATTTAGAGCAATGCCTGAATTGTGTGCCGGTACTGTTTGGAAATCGGGGATGTGAAAATTAAATAAAGCAATTAATTTAATAAATACAAAATTATCAGTGACACAGTCATACAGCGCCAATGACCCAGTGTTTGGCCCAGTCCAGGCTTTTCGCCTCAGCCGTCCTGTGAACTAGAATCGAGCCATCCGAGCAGGCCATAGGGTGACAGCTGGCTGTGAGAGTGACTGAGGGAATCACTAGGGTCGAGTTCATCCACCGCACGTCCCAGCTGTCGCAGAGCAGTTGAGTCTGTTTCGTGGCTGTTTAGTGATATTGGCCTCGGTATGATGCGAGGCGGTGACTATAATTGCTTCGACAAACTGGCGCAGAATATCCGTGTCCGTGTGCCTATCGGTCTTCCCCTTCTCCGAGCTGAGCGAGTGTATTTTCGCTGCTGGTCGGATTAGGACCAGCACGATATTGCTTATTTCGTAGTTTAGTGCTCCACCCTGAATGACTGCGATTACTAAAAAATAACTATTATTTGCCAGGACGAATTGATCCTAATAATTGTGTTATATAATGTGTAATTTCCGTAGCTTCAACAGTAAGTTTGAGGTACTGGACACAACGACCAGTCAGATGATGATTTAAGGGATTTTTATCTTCAGCTCTCTTCGCATTTTGATGCGCTTGTCACAATGAATTTGGCGCAATTTTATATTTACCTCTATTTCCCATCGGGGAATGTCATGTCATCAGTCATGCCATTACGCTTTGCGGCGCTAACGTTCGGTGTCATATGACGTTTGGATTGGATGGGACAATCATGGTTGCTTGTTAGTATAACACAACTTAGAATGACTTCGGTGCGCCGCCAGATGACAAGCCCGTGTCATCGCCTGGGTCAGACTTGTGAACTTTGAATCAACGGATTTTACTACTCAGGTTTTGACAGCAGACCTTCGGGTCCCGTTAACGGTTGGAGGTCGCCGCCGCTTCACACTTCAAGCTAAGATGCAAGTTTGGTGCATACACTAGGTATTGTCTTCACTTTAGAACATACCCACTTTTGTAACTGCGTAGGTTTGACTGCGCATATTATTATATAAGTAGGGACTTTATGGCCAGAACGTAGGTTGGTATGTTTCGCTACCGATAATACAACTACACCTTTTTAAGTTCAATAAAAAAGCTGAAGTTCGATTAAAGAAGATAAAGTTCAATTTAAAAAGCTGAAGTTCGATTTAAAACAAATAAAGTTCGATTTAAAAAAGATCAACTTCACTTTAAAAAATCTGAAATTCGATTTTAAAAAGCCATAGTTCAAATACAAAAATGAGTTAAAACACAGCGTTCGGGGCTGAATGTGCGCAATCCAAACGGGCGAAACAAGCACTATTATAATTGTGTCATTTCGAATAATTTGTCTGAATAAAATCCGTGAACTTCCCGCTAATCACACAAATATGACGTGTATTCCTTTGTACCTTATCAACAAGTCGCCTTCCGATAGTGTCAACGTGTGCAGTGTGCGGAGACTCGACTGACGCTCAATACACATTATGTGTACATGTACATGCATGGTTCTCAACGCACAAGCTACAGGCTACACCTCCATAACCAGGTCGGTCAGGGCCATGCACCCAGGGAAGTGTCGCTGCACATGGTTGCATGAGCGGAGGCACATGAGGGGGGTTATCTTTGTCATGGCATTGTCGAGCTTAGCCTCCAGGGACCGCAGGCGGTGTTCTCCCTGTGTCAGGCCTGGTTGTGTGTACATCATGTCCATGAAGGTGCAGACCATCTCCCTCTTCATGTCCCTACACATAATGTTGAGCTCCAGTTGAGTCTCTGCACACTGCACACGTGCAACACTTTCGGAAGGCGACTTGTTGATATGTATAAAGGAATAAAGTCCTTGACGAGTTCGTCATCTTGGTATGATTAGCAGGAAGTTCACGGGTTTTATTCATACAAATTATTCGCAATTATAGCATTATAATAGTGCTTGTTTCGCGCGTTTAGATTGCGCACATTCAGCACCGAACGTCAGTGCTTTAACTCAAAGTTTATCTTTTTAAATTTTAACTATAGCTTTTACAAATTAAGCTTCAGCTTTTTTAAATGGAAGTTTATCTTTTTCAAATCGAACTTTATATTTTTTAATCAAACTTTATTTGTTTAATATAACTTCAGCTTTTTAAATTGAACTTCAGCTTTTTTTAAATTTAACTTTAACTTTTTTAAATTGAACTTAAAAAGGTGTAGCTGGAGCATCACACTTGCATCTCAACTGCAGTATTCGGCAGAAACGAATCCAGATCATTATCAGGATCCAGACTTGTAAACGATTCACGGTGAATCGACCAACGATTCAAGAATCACATCATTTCACGAATAATCACAGGTGAATCGATTCATTTTACGCAAACATCAATGTGAATCATGCGTTGAATCATTGGCGCTGCGTAGAATCACCAAATGAATATATATTCAAACCGATTGTACGAAGAAAAAATAGGAGTTTCATATTGTACAAAGTAGGTACTAGGCAGGCACTGTTGGTAGTTCATGTGATGAAACCCTGCCAACAGAGCATTCATGATGCCTGATGTATAGGCTAACATACCTATTACCTGCTGAACCTACACGGAATGAAGAAAAAAATATAATTAAAATTTTCTAAATTGTTATTTTTCCGTCAACGAAACTGAATGACGCTTGCCTAAGTCAACTAAAACTTGTATATATCTGATGAACGCTGTCGGCTCCATTGCATTATGTCTGAATCCAGTGACCAGTGTTGACACGGTGCACTTTGTAGATTCCCAATGCCCTTTGCCGCGGAAGTGTGTTACGCCGATGTGAGATGGACTATGTCAAACATTATGTTAGCTGACGGCATAAATGAGATATGTCGAGTCGAGCTGAACAGACACCGATTCGCATTAAGAAAGGGTGTATCTGTCTATAATTGCACGTGGACCATGAATCAGAATCAGAATCTATTTATTTATTTATTTATTTATTCAGCAGATCACCCACGAGTTGGCCCATTGACGGGTAAAGTCACATATAACTACAAAGACACATGCAGGCACACAATAAATACACTGATCTCACTCGCTGTCTAACAAGTAAAACATCACAATATATGGCCTAAGTAGTGCTACGCGTGGACCGGATAAGCCACTGTCGTCAGTTTCTTCGCATAAACCTTGGCTTGTATCTTTATTTGGTAGAGTGAATCTCTAAAAATGTATATCTGTTCATTCTGATGTAGGAATTCGTTCATCTTTCGCGTCATTCTGCAGAACAGACCATTTTTGACAGTCTCCACTCGGGCAAAAGGGACAGCGAATGAATATCGACGTCGAACTGAGCGGGCTGGGACAGCTAAGCCAAACCAGGATCGCAAGGAGATGGAGTCAATTTTGTGTTTGAAAACACGAGGAACATAGACCAGGTCATGCTGGGTACGTCTGGCAGCCAAAGAGATGAAAGAGTGTGCTGAAAGTAAGCGGTTGTATGAGAGAGACTCCGAATTTACGCCTGAATGCATTGTCAGCCAAATAAGGAATTTGTGTTGCATCCGCTCGATGCGATCCGTATGGGTCTTAGCTGCCCCGTTCCACACCACACTGCAGTATTCGAGTACAGATCGGACGTTGGCGTAGTAAGCTGCGACAATAGCACCGGACTGGTATTTCGCGCTCTTCCTACCAGCCTGAAATGATCGAATCATGAATCAGAATCAGAATCAGAATCAGAATCAGAATCAGAATCAGAGCCAGAACCAGAATCAGAATCAGAATCAGAATCAGAATCAGAATCAGAATCAGAATCAGAATCAGAATCAGAATCAGAATCAGAATCAGAATCAGAATCAGAATCAGAATCAGAATCAGAATCAGAATCAGAATCAGAATCAGAATCAGAATCAGAATCAGAATCAGAATCAGAATCAGAATCAGAATCAGAATCAGAATCAGAATCAGAATCAGAATCAGAATCAGAATCAGAATCAGAATCAGAATCGATTCATTACAAAATCAGTAGTTTACTAGTGCGTCAGGACCCCGAAGAGTTGCCGACAAGACAGGGATAATATGAGTCTGTTGATTCAATTCCAACAAGTCTGCCTGGGGTAAGCCACAGACGGCCACCCGCCGACCACCGCCTGGCGACCTTGAAAATGACCTCATCTGACTGATTGACCGTTCCTCGCTGCAATGACCTTGACCCAGCTGACTGGCACAGCTGGCGCTTGACCCAGACAAACGCTGTTGTGAGTGTTGGGACACCACAAAGCAATGCAAGGTAACAAAGGGTGATTGCAAAAGTGATTGCCTTCAGTATGTTTTATTCAACAAACCTTGCTTAGCATTCTAATGTGAAGCCAAGCCATTCGTGCAAACTGTTTGGGGTAATTTATTAAAAGTATACTGAATCATGGAAATTGCTGGGCATGGAGACGTGCAGACGTGTGCAACCTCGGTGTTGAACATGCACACATGAAGAAACATTTGACCATCGATTGGATTGGGAAGCCCCTGCGAATAGAGAACAGTGGCACCACTAACGACACCAACAACAAAGCGAATACGATGCAGCCTTGCTCAGTGATTGTTCCTCACAAAGGGCTTCTTCGATGGCCTAGACGACGGCAAAGAGGTGTCCGTATAAAAGATAAGGCGTATTTTGCTTCTTCCGGTGGCTCTTGCAATTTAACTCCACCTGCGGCTGCTTATGTGTACCTGTGTATTAGCCGGTGGATGTTGGCAATGATTTGTCCAGCAAATACAAACCTCGAGTACAGCTTGCACAAATATCGACAGTCATCATGAACGTGTTTTATCCATCTTCATTGTATGCCATATAACATTACACAATGGCACGATAACTGAGGAACTATATTAACCCTAATAAACCAGACATGTCTGTCAATTCACACCTGGTGCATAATATCCACGGTATGTCCCCGTGGAGCGGAGCTGGAGGTCGTTGACCCCGCTGAGTCGCTCTCTCCCTCCCCGGCGTGACCTATCAAGGCTCACGGTGACCTATCAAAGTTCTCGCTGCGTGGCCAGCGTGACCTATCAAGGCTGTCTCGCTGCACGGTGTGACCCGCGGGTACGATAGACCACGAACAGTGTCGCATCCTGAGGCACGGACAGTGTCGCATCCTGAGGCACGGACAGTGTCGCATCCTGAGGGACAGACAGTGTCGCATCCTGAGGGACAGACAATGTCACATCCTGAGGAACAGACAGTGTCGCATCCTGAGGTACGGACAGTGTCGCATCCTGAGGCACGGACAGTGTCGCATCCTGAGGAACAGACAGTGTCGCATCCTGAGGTACGGACAGTGTCGCATCCTGCGGCACGGACAGTGCCGCATCCTGAGGCGCGGACAGTGTCGCATCCTGCGGCACGGACAGTGTCGCATCCTGAGGCACGGACAGTGTCGCATCCTGCGGCACGGACAGTGTCGCATCCTGAGGCACGGACAGTGTCGCATCCTGAGGCACGGACAGTGTCGCATCCTGAGGCACGGACAGTGTCGCATCCTGCGGCACGGACAGTGTCGCATCCTGAGGCACGGACAGTGTCGCATCCTGAAGAACGGACAGTGTCGCATCCTGCGGCACGGACAGTGTCGCATCCTGAGGAACAGACAGTGTCGCATCCTGCGGCACGGACAGTGTCGCATCCTGAGGAACGGACAGTGTCGCATCCTGAGGTACGGACAGTGTCACATCCTGAGGTACGGGCAGTGTCGCATCCTGAGAAACAGACAGTGTCGCGTCCTGAGACACGGACAGTGTCGCATCCTGGGGAACAGACAGTGTCGCATCCTGAGGCACGGGGTACGGGGTAAGATGCACGGGGTAAGATGTGTAAGATGCAATTACATCAGATGTTTTTTCCACTTCCAGATCCGCTACCGAGTCTGGCAGTGTCCCCCTGAGGCAACGTTGACCTCCACCAGCATCGTCCGTCGAACAGCCCCCTGTTTAAAGGGAATGTTTCACCTTTCTGAAAGTTGCATAGGATTGACCGTGATCAGGGTCTTGACCTAAAGCACATAATGTTATTTTAACTACGCTGGTTGTAGTCGAAAATATGAAGCAAGTGCTGCTGAAAACGATATTTTCTCTCTCGAAAAGTCACTTAACTGTATACAAATTAAGTTGTTAATTTGTTTATGATGACGTCATTATTGAGCTATAGACCGCCGCTGATTGGCTGATAAAGTGGGATTGGCTGAAAGAGTCGCTGTCAGTCAATCAGCGGCGGCACTAGACCCCATTTTGCAAACTATAAATTGAATTGCTTAAAAACGGCAAGTTTTGGGGAAAATGACCTTATTATTTTCAACATTTAAATAACGGCCGAAGATAATGGTTATCTCAGTTAAAAACCAATACAAAGGTGAAACATTCCCTTTAAAGGAAATAGTTCACTCTTAAAATTTTCCCAAACACGATTTGATTATATTTTTTAATACAATTTCTTTGTATATTGTAAAATATGGCCTTATATCGCGCCGATTCAGGACAGAAGACCGTAAATTATTATTGTTTATCAAAACTATATGCATACTCTCTGAGTCAGAGTCCTGACGTCACGTGAATAAAAACAATGGTTCAGCCAATCAGATTCGAAAGTAGTCGCGTAAAGATAGACTCACATTAGAGAAGTGCCAACCGGCGGCCGGCGGTTCGATTGCTAGCACCAGCTGCAAGATGATTGGCTGATGGTATAGCCTCTGCCCGGGCTAGATCCAGCACCACATTCTTTCACCAGCACCGCATATCTTCGCCACAACACGGGCTACACAACTGTTTCCCAACACGGGCTACACAACTGCTATCTCAGTTTATAGCTAATGTTGAAGGTGAACTATTTCTTTTAACTCGCATCTCTCGTGCACGGAGGTCAAGATACGACTCACGATGAGTTAAAATAACATTATGTGTTTTAGGTCAAGATACCCTGATCAAGGTCAATCATATGCAATTTGTCTTGTAATGTCATTAGGGAAGTCCATATGTTATAGCAGCAGACTGGTTATTGATTCACCTTTTTTGGAAGGATTCAATTACGATTCATTTTGGAATATGAATGATTCAGTCACCGTTTGATTTATGGATAACCATTTTGAGAAATGATTCTTTCCGATTCAAAGAATCAAAACATTTTTCAATCAAATCACGTTTGACTCTCCATTGAAATAGCATTGCGCAGTCTTTTTGATTCAATCAGCCTTGTTTCTATGCGGGTTTTGATTCAATCATGATTCATGAATAAACAAATCTGGTGGTGAATCGATTCTTCTTTGATTCAAGGGATTGTGATTGAACGATTCCAATCGATTCAATCAGAGTCGAATCAATAACCAGTCTGTATAGCAGTACTGATATCAACTGTCATTTCTGCCAGAACTTTTCACTTGGCTGGATTTCGCCTCCATATTATTATCGATGCACATGTAACGCCGCTAGGAATCTGGAGTGTATTTACCTATTTATTGATTTATTGACCTCGTAGTAGCCGTCCCCTATACGTGGCCGAAGCCAAAGGGGCTATCCTGACACAGAGTCACACAATGATGGTGTTGAAGTGGGTAAAAGAGAAGCATACAGTTACAAGTCGAAATGAACATATCACAGTCTGCGTCACATCAGCCCATCAGCGGCGATCGTCATCGTCACCAAGCGCCAGTCGCCTCTTCAATGCGCGCTTAAACACTGTAATAGACATGACGGAAAACTCAGGTGGCAGCGAGTTGTACTGGTCAGCGGCACGATACACTAATTGCCTTTTCCCCGCTGCTGAGCCGCGTATGTTGGGGAAACTCTGCAGGGCGTCTTTGCGGGTGCTACGCACGTGGTTGGGTCGCTCGCGGTTTGTGCAGAATTGGACGGTCAGAGACTCAGGCTGCCCCAGTGGCGGATCCAGGGGGGGGGATAATACCCCCTTCCTTGTTCCTCGAAGGGGTACCGGTCGCTGTTCACCTGGAATAACAGCCGTGTGATTGTTGCTTCTCTGTATCGCCCACCACGTCGTACTAGCGTAGCGCTTGAGGCCGATTTTGAATCTTCGGAGCTCCAGTATCAGCAAATCATCATCAATTACCCCGAGTGCCCCGTCGCCATCGCTGGTGACTAGAACTGTGACAGGCTTGATGATGCGTCACTGCCCAAGATATTTAACTCCGATTTTGTAACTAAATATTCGCTCCACCAGCTTATCACTGTTCCGACTTACTCTACCGGTTCTTCACTTGACGTCATAATCACTAACGGGGACTTTTCAGTGAAAAGTGGGACCAGATTCTGTCATTTTAGCCCCCATCGTTTTACTCGAGCCATGTTAGAACTGCCACGCCCACGTTTTAAATCGCGTGTTATAGTGTCGTTCCTTTAGACATTTTAACCCTATTTGTAACAGGCTCCTGGCTACCCCTATTTGTAACAGAGGGGGGGCGGATTCCGCCCCCCCGGAGATCTCGAGATCTACCCGTTCGATTTTCAAAAATGAAACGGCGTTTGGGTCCCCACAACACGATCTACATTTCTAAATAATAAAAAATCTACATTTCTGATAGGGGGGCAACAGGGGGGCAAAAACCACAAATTTTAGTGGTATTTTTGATCCAACATAGCTTTCATGTTTATCGACCGATTTTAACACAATTAATACGAATCGATAGAGATTGAATTGGAAATTGATATATGACAGTGGCGTTTGAAAATTCAAAAATCATAGGCGTGTGCAGGTCACTCAATATGGGGGTGAAGTAAATGCGTAATAAAACCATTTTATGTTGTTTTTTTTAATAAATGAAATGGTATGTGATTGTGACATTAGACAAAACAATTAAAAATCATATTGTTTGCCATAGGCGGTACCAGGTTAGTGAAAAAGGGGGGTAAAATTGGAAAAAATATTAACCGCAGACAAGTTGCTACCCAGCACTATAAATATGTTACTGATCGTAGATAGTTCCTTTTTGCATGTTGTACTTCATCATAGGCTTATCTAGGATCCAAACTGGGGCGGCTCAATACCTTTTGATAAGTATATTATCCGCTATTATGATACTAACTAGTCAACAGTGACTATTTCACTTACAACTTCAATTAACATTGCTTACCTCCCTTTTACCCTACCTGGACTCACCTATTATCTTATATTCGTTCGTAGAGTAGCCTGTGGTGCGTGTTTCATCCGGAAACTACAGTATGTTATGTCATTGTACGCCCATGCCTCTTAGTTTCCTTGCAATAATATGACCCCCTTTCTTCCATTCCTGAGCGCAAAAAAAATCCTCTGCAAAAAAAAATGACTTTATTCCCTTTTCTGGCCTCATATGTGCATATATCATTATAAGCTAACCGTCTGTTGCGCCGTTATCGCTGGCATATCGTCATCACCAAGCCAGTCACCCTCCTTTTCATGTGCCTGAACACGCCCCTGAAACTCTATATGTAATAAATTATGCAAATAATGGAAGCAAAAGCTATCTTTTACATCTTGATAACTATAAATGCCCCTTACATTGCTCTATTTGCTTCCCGCTAAGCATTGAATACTTCCTGGACCCCCCCCCCCCTTTTCAAGCCCCTGAAACCGCCTCTGCCATGCAATTTTTATGATATTTCATTAACATCAACTAATTTGCACTTGTTGCAATCACCGTGAACCTATTTAACTCCTTCATACTTGAGGCATTTAGGAAGAAACCGTGAAGATCGCATTTCCGTATTATCGCCAAATATCGCCTCCGAACCCACCCAAAACTGTACCCTGGAACCGCCCCTGTTCAGGTTAAGAACTCAAAATTTTGACTCCAAATGCGGTATTCAATTCTATGAAAAGTCCCAAAATTTCATGGGCCTGCTCCCAGCCGTTCTGGAGATATCTGCGAAAAATATGAGGGGGGCGGAATCCGCCCCCCCCCCCCCCTGTTACAAATAGGGTTAACCTGCATGCGTTTGATTCTGACTTACTTGCCACCGACTGGAGCAGTGTGTTTTCAGCCGATAATGTAACCAACGCTTGGACATCATTTTTAGACCGGTTCTGCCCCATTGTCAATCAACATGCTCCTGTTCGGACCCTGACGTTGCGCAACCCCGGCGCGCCTCCGATCTCGGACACGACGCGCAGTCTCCTCGCTGACCGCTCCGAGGCCCTGCGGCGATGGGGCCGCGGTACGGACCGGTACCGGGCAGCGAACCGGCTGGCCCGTGCTGCTTTCCGGTCCGACAAGCGGCGCCACATCGGTGAACGTGTCACCGCGCGAGGGCGGGGTTCGGTTTGGCGCAGCGCGAGGGACATTGTGGGCAGTAAGAAGTGTGCTCTGCAGGTCACGCCGTCTGTGTCGCCCGATGCCATGAAATCATTTTTTTGTGAATGTTGGTCCTCGTGTCGCCGCTGAACTCTAATTCCAAGGCCCGCCCCCGGAGCTCCCTACTCGCCTCCCGAGAGTAGGGGGCATGCGCACTCCATCTCGGTCCCATCAGCCTCAGAACCCTCCACCAAATAATTTCCTCCATGCATAACACCTGCCCGCGGTCCCGACGGGCTTTGCATTCGGATTTTCAAGCTATCTTTCAACTCTATCGGCCACATCATGCTTTATCTAGTCAATTCCTGCATCGTATCCAATGATATCTCCGCCGCCTGCAAACACTCCCTCGTCTATCCTATCTATAAATCCGGAGATCCTACTAATCCTTCAAACTACCGACCCATATCACTACTTCCAGTCATTGCCAAAATAGTAGAGCGCACGGTCCAGCGTCAGGTATACTATTACCTCAACTCCAACAAACTTCTATCTCTATCCCAGCACGGCTTCCGGTCCCAGCACTCTACCGAGACGGCTCTCATTTGTCACGGACAGCATACTTTCGGCCACTGATCAAGGTCATATCTCTTTTTTGTGCTTGATTGACCTGAGTAAATGTTTCAATGTCATCAATCATGATAAATTGTTAGAAAAACTTCAGTTGCTGGGAGTCGACACAACCTGAAATTATATTGGCGGTCACACTCAGAGTGTTAGCATCACTGGCTCTGATGGTCGTACTAGTGCCTCTTCCCGTCAGGCAATCAATCAGGTCGTCTTCCAGGGCTCTAGCCTTGGTCATGTCCTCTTCTGCGCGTTTGCCAATGACCTGAGTCTGTACGCCGGCGACGCACAAGTCGTGCAGTATGCCGACGACACTCAGGTCATTGTTTCAGGCCCAAAATCTGCGATACCGAACCTTGTCTCTCGCCTGGAGCACTCTCTGTCGTGTCTCGGCGATTATTTCCACTTGAACGGACTTAACGTTAACGTTTCCAAATTTGAGTTTATCGTTTTCGGTTCCAAGAAAAATTTGCGCAATCTCCCAACTATCAATGTCTCTTACCGTGATACATGTCTGACGCCTAGCAACGAAGTGAAAAATATCGGTCTTATTTTGTGACCGGCATCTGTCCTGGGACGCACATGTTCGAGCCCTCTCGCTTAAGTGCTGTGGTATCCTAATTGCCCTTTCCCACCTTCGTCATTACCTTCCTCCCGAGACCCTTCCTGGAATTGTTACAGCCTTGGTCATCTCGCACATCCGCTACTGCCTTGCAGTATATGGGAACGGCATTGCCAAGAATCTTGCCGCTATCCAAAAGATTGTGAACTTCGCTGCCCGGGTCATCTCAGGCAAGCGTAAATTTGATCATGTGTCTGATGTGCGAGATGCACTCGGCTGGCTCGAATCCCCCCAACTTTTCCACTATCAGTCCTTGTGCCTTCTTCACAAAATCATCAGTGCCAGAGAACCTGAGTGCATCGCCCGCCAGATCTGTGCCAACCGAGACAATCCTGTTCATGCCCGCTCAACCCGACAGGGTCATCTCCTACAGTTACCCCCTAGCCGCACAGAGGCCGGGCGGCGTCGATTTATGTACAGGGTCCCACAGCAGATGAACGAGTTGCCAGCAGACATTCGGGGCTTGAAGGGAGCACACTTTAGAACAAGGCTGAAGGCTTACCTGCGTGATCTCGGTGGCTCTTAATCTGTGTGTTTTTAGTGTTTTAGTGTCATTTTAGCATTCATCCGTTTTTGTCATGTTTCTTATAGTCATGTCATAGTTGGCCTGCGTATGTCTGCGTTCGGTAAAAGTGTGAATATTTTACATGCATGTCATTGTCCCATTTTACTGACGAGAGGGCCGTAATAGCCACAGTTGATGTGGATGGCCTTTAATAAAGTACTACTACTGCCTGAGGGGCACTCTGACAGCCGGAGGGTGCACTCTGGCCACCCGAGGGGGCACTCTGGCCGCCTGCGGGGTGCACTCTGGCCGCCTGAGGGGCACTCTGGCCGCCTGAGGGGGCATTCTGGCCGCCCGAGGGGGCACTGGCCGCCTTAGGGGGCACTCTGGCCGCCTTAGGGGGCACTCTGGTCGCCTGATGGAGTCGGGATCCGCTTCCATAGGCGGTGGAACAGGGGGTAGCCGTCCCCTGAGGCCACCGGGCACCGTGCCCCTTGAATCCAGGAGGAGGGGGCGGCGGGGCACCAATGCCCTGGTGCCCCCATCAAATCGATGAAAACCCACCTATTTTATGCGAAATGGTGCAAAATTTAGAGACAAAAAACGCATATTACACGCATATAACCCATATTACGCATATAAAAAAACGCATATTACATACGTGCGTCCTGATAAGTCCTCGATGTCAGGATGTTTGTTGACTATTTGTTTTTGTCGCGAACGAACCCATAGTGCCCGCCGTTTGGGCTTTTTATAATGTAATTCATGATTGGAAATCCATGAAACGTATTTTAAACTGGTAAGCAACTGCACCCAAGCTGTCATAATTATGTGAGAAAAAAAGTAAAAAATATCACATTTGTGTGCTACTATGGCAAAATTCCTTCTATCTTTGCGGTGGAAGAATCTCATTGAGTGGCTGCATTGGTGCTATTGGGCTGAATTTGAATGAATGAAATGAAAAGAACCTAATTTGTGAGGGCCTAGTTATCCAGACCCAAAAATAAAGCAAAAAATTCCGCGCCGCTACGCGGCGCAAATAATTCAGTCCTCCTTGCCAGTACAAAAGGGTCTAATATAGACTGTACACGCTGGCGGCCGCAGGGGGGAGGGATATGGGGGGGCATGGACCCACCTTTGACCTTAAATGGGGGGGGGGGGGCAACATGTCTTTTGACCCCACCTTTTGCTCCAGACATATTTCCTTGTTTTGACCCTGCATCCTGGTTCCAGTAGCAAAAAAATAGTTATCCAGCCCGCTCAAAACCTCAAATTCTGGCGCCGCCTCGCGGCGCAATAATAGTTATGTGGGTGTCCATTTTGCGTAAATACCATTGGTAGTTAAGTTTAAGGGCAGCTTTTGTGACAAATCTTCTTCAAGCCCCCTCCCTTCGCAAAATTTTGCCTATTTTTTTTAGTTCAAGAACATTTTTTGAAGTCCACATGAGACACAAAGCAATATGATACACTGATATCGCATGCATAATATTTACTGCTTATAAAAATGGCTACCATCCCCCCCCCCCCTGCAGTCACGAACATCGACTACTCTCTTGGTCAAGTTGCCCCCCCCCCCCTCATCAACCGTCTAGGTCCGTCCTTGAGTGTACAAATTTTATATTTTAGCACCATTCGCGGCACTTTAAATGATATAAAGGGACGACTGATATTGCAAATACCTATAACCAACGTTTTGTCAATAAAAAAAAGCTGAAATAGGGGCACCCTCAAAATATAGTGGACCGAATCGGTTGAGTTTTCAGATTTGGGTATAGTAGGTAGGGGCTTCACTGCAGTTGATGACCCCCCCCCCCCCCCTTGAAGATTGTCTGGATCCTCCCCTGGGCTGCCCAGTGCGACGGACCTTGTGGAGCAGTGTCAGTGTGCGATAGACGACCAAGTCCTGGGAATCCAGCCAGCCCAGGTCCTCTCGCACGCTGGCATATGTGCTCGAATTTGTGTTTTCCAGAAATGATGCGAGCCGCATTTTTTATGGTAGACAGATTTTCTCCAGAACCATTACCGTACAGTTGTGGATGTGAGAGAAGACCAGGGCCGAGACGAGGGTGGGTAGGGAGCCGGGGGTAGGTAGTGACGTAGGGGATAGATGGCGGTCAGGATGCCAACACACCTCCGATACAGCTGCTCAACGTGTGAATACCAAGAAAGGTAGCGGTCGAAAGTTATACCGATATTTTTGGCTTCGTTACCGGGGACGAGATCTGTGTTGCGAAATTGAACTGTGCGCACAGTTACAACTTACGCAACATGCCCTCGTACATGCATGTACGAGGGCATGTTGCGTAAGTTTTGCCGAGTGCCGATAGGGAGAAGCTCACATTTTGTTTCGTTCACTTTGAGACCACTTGACCGAAAGCACGCGTCCAGGGAGGATAGGGCTGCTTCCATGTCACCGATCAGAGCAGAAAGGACGGATTTTTAGCCAGAGACGAGAACCTGGGTGTCTTCGGCGTATTGCATGACAAAAGCACCAGCGGCATGCAGGCTAAGGTCATTTGCAAATACAGTAAAGAGTAGTGGGCCGAGAGAAGAGCCTTGGAAAACTCCCTGAGTGATTGGACGGGATGCCAAGATCAATGTTGAAGAGAGACTGACGCTCTGTGTATGCACGAACAGGTAGTTAGAAAACCAGGAAGTATCGATGCAGTAAAGCTGCAATTTGGCTAGCAATTTGGCATGATCGATGACATCGAAGCAGCGACTCAAATCGATAAAACAAAGAAGCAAAATTTGACTTTGATCCATGGCGGACAACGCGCGGTCTGAGATGTTGATGATGGCTGTCTCGGTAGAGTGCCGGGGCCTGCAACCGTGCTGGGGTGGGGAGAGGAGATGGTTGGATGCGAGGTAGTTGTGGAGCTGGTGCTGTACCACCTTCTCCACCACATTCGCCATGACAGGAAGGATTGAGATGGGACAGAAGTTAGAAGGATTGTCAGGATTCCCAGACTTGTGTATCGAGTGTACCAGGGGATTGCTACTTGCTTCCAGACTGCCGGGACTTCGTTCAAAGTGGTGCTAGAGTTGATGATGTGCAGTAAAGAGGGCTGATGATGTCGAACGGAAGTTTAAAAATGCGAATGCAAAGACCGTCGGTGCCACACGCGGATGAGTTGCATATGGTAAACATGATGAGGTGCAAATTACTGAGGGTGATGGGTTGCAGGGTAAAAGCGCTGGCGCCTACGCGCGGCAGCCGCACCGGCACCTCCTGGGCGGCACAGAGCGCGGCCACTGGGTGCGGCCACGCGCGGGCCGACGCCGACAGAATACTAATTCATGACGTCAGGGGTGACAGCTGGAAGCACTCCCCGGCTTGGTCGCTTGTTAGTGATGATGTGACGCATGTGCCGACAGAGGGCACACATGCGTCACATGTGCGCATGTACTTGTAAGTGCGCATAAGCCGTAGTATAACGTGACGTACTGCAGCCCTACGCACCAAGATACATCTAACAGACATGGCGCAGCAAAAACAGTCTCCATCATACAAAGTAATGCACTTCATCTAGAAATCGCCGGTGATTTCAATTAAAATTGGTTTATCATTTCTTTTCAGGTCATTTCATAGTCAAATACTCAAAAACTGCAAGCATTTTCATCAAACATCATTCAAGCAAATTAGAGAGTTAGTAGCGCTTTCTCTCTCTCTCTGCTGACTGGCCGACGAAAAAATTCTGGCAGCAGCGTCAGCCGGCGCGTGACGTCACGAGTCGCGTGACTTTGTGGTCACGTGATGTGACGTAGGCAGAATACTGGGCCATGATTGGTGCTGACAAACGTGCTGACATATCGAACGCGGCCCTAGTGAATTCTAAAGACTTTATTGTATTTTTCCTGAAGACTCCTGCAATTTTACGACTTCCTGTATGGCTATCTTACGCGCTGGCCAGTGCCCAGTGTATTTTAGTCACGTCAATTTTTATAATTTATCTCTAACACAGCAATAACAAAGTCATTAAAGGAAATGTTTCACCTTTCTGAAAGTTGTCAAATATACACCGGTTGTAGTCGAAAATATGAAGTAAATTGCTGCTGAAAACGATGGCGATATGAGCCGTTCTCACGAAGGGTTATTGCGCTAAAAAGATCTCAAAAGTTTCTGAAAAGTTTTGGTATAGAAGTCTTATGCATGCATTTAAAGATTCTCAAATAA
Source organism: Chirona hameri (assembly GCA_036785665.1). Taxonomy (NCBI): domain Eukaryota; kingdom Metazoa; phylum Arthropoda; class Thecostraca; order Balanomorpha; family Balanidae; genus Chirona; species Chirona hameri. The sequence goes on along the minus strand of JAXIVJ010004159.1, from coordinate 19,762 downwards.
TGACTGAATAATAATGACTCAATAAATGACTGATTTAGGTGATATTATCACTATTCAATAGTTATGGAAACATGTGTTGAGCTCATAACAAGTTTATGATACAAAATTGGCTGTTTTTAAAGAACATTTGCGTCTAGAGTCTATTCGTTCAGTATAACATACCGTCATACTAGTTGCTAAATCTGGCAGCGTCATAGATCACAGCCCTGTCTGCGCATGCGCAGTGATGTACCAGGATCAATTCGGCGCTGCTTCAAACCCGCGTGCCGCACGCACTTGACAAAGCCAGGCCGCACAGGCCGGCCACCGGATTGGGCCGGATTAGGCGAGTCCATTGCGGCCAATAGCGTCACACGCCACAGACGTTTTCTGAACCGTTCTGAAGTTTTGACAAGTTTCAGTCGGTGGAGATCTGGCATTACAACTGACCTATCAATGCCTATCTTGCTAATTACCACCAAACCGCAATTTTGTAACATAAAATATTATTACCAACATATTACACAATTCTGAGGTACATTTCAAGCCAAAGGTCGCCTGTAAAAGTTGTGTAGTTAAGGAATGGACCGTTGAATTAAAACTTCTATACTAAAACTTGTTAAAACTTTTCAGAATCTTTCAGCACAATAACCCTTCGTGAAAACGTCTATTTTCCTCTCTAAAAGTCACTTAGCTTTCTACAAAATTAGGTTTGTAAAATTTGGGATGATGACGTCATTATTGAGCTATAGAGAGCTATAGAGAAAACCTTTACGCTGCCAAATATATGGCACAATCGTTTCAGACAACTCTGGCAACTTGAATACAAACCAGTCTTTTGTTATTACTGTGTCTTCTCCCGCACAGAACACAATGACGAGTGCGAGGCATTGCGATACCTATTTTTTTAACAATCAATCCAGAACTGAGGTTCCAAACAACGCGAAAAACTTCAACTCGGACCACAACCTATCGCATTGTTTGCATCGTACCCACAGCGGGTAATCCAGCCAAGGTTCGAGAAATACAAGTCGTGGGACTCCCAGAACCAACAATCTTGAAGTGGCTGTCGCCTGTCAGCCAATCAGCTGGTGCAAGGGCGGATCCAGCCGGAGGTTTTTTTTTTGGGGGGGGAACCCGTTTTTTTAGTGGACCTTACCTACCCCCAATTCGAACTTCTTCCCGGGTTTGGGCCACTTTATTTTGCAACCACACGATTTCTATTTTTTTTAGGTTTTCGACCCTTTGGGATATCGAAAAAAAGAAAGATGTCAGCTTGCAGTTTGTATTGTTCCGACATTGCCTTACACTGAGCAAAACTATGTCAATTGTCAGCTGTACCCAGGGGCGTCGCCGATAATTTTTGATAGGGGGTCGGCTGAAATGACGAAAAAAATGTACCCCAATTTGTTATGCGTGTATTTAAGCCTTTGCAGCATTTTTGATGTGGATCTGATTGTTATATTACGTACTTGTTATTTAGCGCCGCGAAGTGGCGCGTTTTTTTCTACTTCTCGGGTTTGCCTGATAAAACCCAGAAACATAGGCATTTTAGCTTCTTAGCTCCTTGTAGAGGATAAGAAGCTAAAAATGTTATTTATTCAATTCAGCGTTACGACGAAACGAAGACGATGACGATTGCTTCGTTATGATGATGGCCACTGATGTGACGCCGCGAAGCGGTGTGAACATTTTAATTTTAGGTCGTGGAAAACGCAATTTTAATATTGGAACCAGACCGTGAGTGGAGCCTAGCCTCAGGTAACCCCTTTTCCTGGTTGCACATCTCGGTGTACCGACCTGTAACAAGCAACTGGTAACGGTGCAGATGGTTTCAAAGTAGCAAGAGGCAGACCGACATTTCCGCGCATAAATGGTCTCTGTTGATCTGGAGGAGCCTGAGGGAGATGGCTTGGGGAGATAGGCCTGGCCTGGTCCCTACTATTAGCTCTTCGGGCCAGCAAGTTGGGTACCGCTGGAACAGCTTCCGGTTGCCGAGGTCCGCGTCTTTGCGTTCGCGTCACCTTTTTCGGAACTCGGCAGACTAGCTAAACATGTAACCCGCTTTAAAGTTAATATTGTATGAAGAGAGTTGGCCCTGGGGCCAGCAATTACCGCCAAGGAGAGCTCTGCAAGACACTTAATGGAATTAATTTTCCAAATTTGTATATGCAATTGCGAAACGTATGTCATGCCGCGACGCGGCGTGAAATTCTACAGTTTTTGACTGTGGATAGCTGGATTTTGACTGCTGCAATTTTGGGATGCCCAATACCGTTCTAAAAACGCAAATATAGCATGTATTAGACTTCACGTCTGGGGGGACATAGTTTGCCCCCCCTTAAACAGGCTTGGGGGCATGACCCCGTTCGCCACCCCCCTCCCCCCTGTATCCGCCCTTGAGCTGGTGTTGGTCGGAGGCATTTTTAAGTCGATTCTTTCCATGTAACGCCCATAGGCGTAATGTTAAAACCCGAAAATGTTGGAGGGACGCCCCCCCCCCCCGCTTCCGACGCCCATGCCTAGGTGTAGTAGAGTTTGTGATCGTTGACCCGTGGAGCTCCTCCTCGCTGTCGCCCAACCTGTCGTGTCTGTCTTACCACATTGACATGCGGCCAAGCACGCCAAGAGCAGCAGTGCCGCCTATTGAACGGTACTAGAAACGGTAATAACGGAAAGGTAATACCAGCAATGACGGAACGGTAATACCCAGCAATAACGGAACGGTAATACCCAGCAGGAGTGCAACATTTTTACCGGTGTTCCTTGGAACATGCATGGGATCGGAGGCGTTGTGCCTTCGATCTTCTGCCGTCACGAAACAGTGACTGTCAGATTGCGAGAGGTCATCACGAATTTGGTCATTGATGTGTTTGGTCGCTTTTTTGGTCATGGATGTGCTCTGATCGGATGGAAACGAGTACACCATGCCACCGGATCACTTCAGGGCTCACAGATTCAGCTTCAGGATCGAACGCTTCAGAGATCACTTCAGATTTACAGCACTGAAGGACGACATAGTTGAAGCGATGCTGCCGCTTCGCTGAAACTACATAGTCGTGACAGTTTAAGTGGCCTAACCGTCGGCCGCCTTTTGGCCAGTAATGTGTATTGTCCTTTACGCATATTATAACTTAAACAACCTTTTACAGTCTGGGTGGCCGCAGCCCCGAGCTGCTCCGGCGGTCGGGTCCGGACACCGACTGCGCCCCGGCCCGGCCGGCCGGTCTGCTCCGCTCTGTCGGCCGGCCCCGCGGGCACTAACCTAGCGACCTCCACTGAGCTCTGACCGAGCCGGAGCCGGGGCCGGAGCCGGGGCCGGGGCCGGAGCCGGAGCCGGAGCCGCCCAGCTCCGCATTCCTGCTGACAGGAGATGGTTTGTCACTGCCAGGTCCGCTATACCGAGCAGGGACATGTCTGGAGGAGAGGTGACCATCTACTAGCATCTGCCCTAGAACAGCTCTCTCGTTCAATGTGCATCTCGCGTCCATGGAATGACTGCACTGATGTACGGCACACGGCAAGCCGGTGGCAAATCAACGTGATCACGTGATCAACGTGGCATATCAACGTGATCACGCTGTTGGAAAACCCTGATAACAGCAACAGCAAGTCACGGTGAGCAAGCAGTGAGTGATAATTTCTGCTCACATTCAAGGTTTGGTATTTTGGGGGGATTTCCATCAACAATGTTCATATGACAGGGTTTCGGACTTTGGTCCGGTTTCGCGGCCAAAACCTGAAGAAAAAATATCCGGATCAGTTTTTCATGAGGAATTCGAATCTGGAATCGAAAATAGCATGGCGTCTATTATTTGTTTCATCCCGTGAAGGTATCTCCATGATCACCTCGCGTCTGCGTGGGGTTGCCTTGTAAAAAACACCGTTTTAACAAAACACGTTAAATCGGCAGGAAAACCAATAGGATTTGTAGACAGGATGTTCAGGTACAATATCGATTGTTTTTCTAATCGATGTAGGCCTTAAAAAGTTTTTTTTTACCAGAGTGATTGTTTTACCAGTTGAGGTCAACAACAACACGCGAGAACGAAACCATTGATTGCACCTGCAATATAGTTCGCAGAAGATTCACAATTACACCATGTTATTCCTAAGGCTTTGCTCAATCGATCCATCTCCAATTTGTACTATTTAGAACCCGGAAAAGTGTTGAAGAAGAATGGTTTTATGGGAAATTGTTACTAAATTGGCCTATTTGAATATAGTTTTTATTCTGGTCGGTTCGGCTAAGATCCAACGCAGCGTCTAAATAAAATGTGAGGAACCAATTGAACCCGATATGCTCTGAAAGCCAATTGAATGAACAAGAGAATGAGCATAGCGCGAACTCCGCCAAACATATGGTTGTGGTGCTACCGGCTACGGCTCTTCGAAGTTGGGCGATCAAATATTTTTCCCCCCGGAAAAACGCGTTTTTAACGATTTTTTTCGTCTTGTATGCCAAACTATTCATACTCAGAGTAAATACATTTAACTTTTGAGGATGGCAAATGAAAGTCCATTTAATTTTCAACATTTGGCACAAAGTTTGTCAAAATTGGTTCAAAACTGACTCGTGTAGATTTGTTTTACACCCGTGTCCGCAAAACCGGTCCAGAGTCCGAAAGCCTGTCATATGTTGTATACAGTATCAACTGAAATGTGTGAATTTGTTTGTACTTACCTACGCTTCAGTATGCTAAGGTACTTGGTACTTCTAAATTTGGTATACTTGATGACATTGCCAGTCTGGGTGGCGTTTTGTGAGTAGAAGTGTTGTATGGCCTTGAGTAGAAGCAAATGCGCCGTGACGTGCTGCAATTTTTCTACGCACCAAGATCATCCACTCAGTAAATCACACAGTGGTGACGCTCGCTCGAGCAAGCACTGACATCTGGGTATTCCCACGCGCGCTTCTAGCTGGCCACCTGGTCTGTCTGTGGCCTCTGTCAGTGCGTCATTACGGCCGTGCGGCGTAGCTCGGCCCCTCGCGTCCCTCCTCCGCGCAGTTTTTGCTACGCGCCGGCCGCGGCGGCCGGTCACATTCCCGTGCCCGGTTGTTATATAGCATAGTTCAGTGGTCACATTCCGCGGTTAGGGGTCGGGAGAGAGCGCCGTCTGCCGCGGTCAGACATGCCCAACGGCGTATCCAGGATTTCGCCAAGGTAGTACCCGCGGTCAGTGATATGCCCCCCCCCCCCCATGGACATCATACCCGGCAAATTTTGCTCTGGGGCCTGCAACAGTCTGAACTAGCAAACGAGTCGGCCTGCAAGGATCTGCATATCAACGATCTGCACTGCACTGCAAGGCTGTCACACAGAGGAGGACAGAGGGCCCCGTCAGGTCGATAGAGGACCAGAGGGCCCCGTCAGGTCGATAGAGGACCAGAGGGCCCCGTCAGGTCGATAGAGGGCCCTAGCAGACTTGTATATACGATTCAACACAGATTGAGTCGCGACTCATGAATCAAGCAGTTTTTGTGACTCAAACTGATTGAGTCGCTAAATGTGTTAAGGACCTGGCTTTGAGTTGTGATTGAATCGAAGAGCTCAGGTAGAAACCATGATTTATTCGGCAACAAATATTTAGAGAGCTGACTGAGTTGGGTTCGCGAATCAACCAATAAACATTTTGAGCTCAAAAGAAACCTCCAAATTCCAAAACTTCAAGTTTTCAACCATGCAGGTAATATCCATCAACAATTTCAACATATAAATACAGATTGAGATGCAGCACTATCAAATCACTTCTCAGTTCTAAGTTGCAAATGTAGTCATTAGAGATGCCACCTTTCTACCCGCTTACCCGCCAGACGCAGGTAGCAACTACCCGCATGGGTAAAATACTAGCAGGTAGCACAACCAAGGTCGCTAGCATCAAAATAAAATTATCACAAACATTGAGAAGAATTAGGACTGTGTCTGATTTCACATGAAGATACAATCCTTTTACATCTTGATTAAGATAAGTAAAATGATATCCTAACGTTATATTGTATCAGACCTGAGCTGTCAGCGCCACAAAAACTGCAAAAAAACTTCAACTCTTTGGAGCATCATCAAATCGGGTTGTATATGAGCACAAAGAAGTCACCATGACAACAGGCTAAATACAAACCAAAACAATGGCCTTGATAGGCCTCATAAAATGGCTTGCAATGGCCTCATATAGAAGGATTTTGTGATTTGCAAACCAATAACTTAAAATCACCAATTTACGAAAATCTTATGCTGACCTCAGGGATGACCACGCTCGCACCAATACATTTCATATCATTCTGCCCAAGGCTGTATAAACCTTTTCTACCCATTGAAAGATATCGCGAAATACAACTCTTGCGCAGATGCGACAACCGCTGTGTTCTTTGGGAAATAGTTGCGTTGTGATCAGGCGAGATCGTGACGTAAGCTTTACCTCCATATCCTTGGTAGATGGGTTCCGTGCACATTCGTCCGCATCTGCACACATCTAAAGAACATCACATTTGAGCCCAGAAAGTGGTGGCAAAATTTGATGTCAATATGTTTTATTTGGTCTATACGAAATATTTCGAAATATTAGTTGACTCTGTTTTATTCCTGGAACTGTGATACAAGTTTTACTTCAAAATTTGTATTTTTGTTTCATATTTAGCTTACAAAACATATACATTTGTTTTAATGTGGGATAGTGTTTTTTTTTAGGCTCATAATGTATAATAGAGTTAATAAAAACCACAGCCTCATACTATGTAATATATTAATAACAGACCTGAAGATGGGCCACGCCTGAAACTGTTGTCTCTTTTGTCTCATTTTTGTATTAATATATTACATAGTATGAGGCTGTGGTTTTTATTAACTCTATTATACATTTGTTTTGTTTAACGTCACTATTTCATCAGCTGTTTGCAAAGCACCATTTGTGACGCATCAGAGACGTTGTGAAATCCGAGCGAAATGCAATATTTGTACTCAGGGCCTATTTTAAGGGAAAATCACCGGCGGGGGCAAGACAAGATCCAAACATACCACACAAAGGCAAAAATACGTAAGCATGACTATGATGTAAAATGCCATTTAATTCGCCATTGGCTGAGGGAGGGGGCGTTTTTCGCCCCCTGACGAACTTTCGCAATATCTCAAAAACTAATAGCGCTATTGACGTGAAACTTCGGGTACCATCTTCTACATCAATTGTACATCTTGTGTGCAAAAATTAAGCAATTTTGTCGAAAGAAATCGAGATATAGCGAATTTAGTGACGTCACTACAGACGAGTTTGACGTAAAATCAGCCAAACTTTAACAGACCGTACAAATCCCATATTATGAGCAAAATGCGATAAAAAGAACGTCAAAAGATAGCGGATGACAAGAGCTACAAAATGGCTTCCTCGGAATTATTAACATTTTGTGTTTTGACCCCCAAAAATGAAAACAAAAACAGTAGAAACAAAATGCCCTCAAAATCAAAATTTCCAAACATTAAACAAACACGGAATATATGTTGGAGAACCGCATGTGTAAAATACACAAACCAAACTTAAAAGCAATATCATTATTTTTGACTGACATATGGCTCCCTATATGAGTATCCCTAGTATGAGTAACTCCTGACGTCATTTGAAATTGCGTGTTTTGCCTTTGGTCACCATATACAGACAAAATACACAAAAATACAGACAAATAGACACTGTATTTCTGAGACAAAATTGGTCCAGAAACATGCCTTTTTGTATTTATATTTATCATTTTTCAAATTTTGACCTTATGTTACCTGACCTTGACCTGAGCTTGACATTAACTTTACTTAAATGAGGTCAGATGGTAAAATGACTATCACTATCGAATTATACATGTAACATAACTCATAAAGCATGTTGGATGACTTTCGTATCTATTTTGCGCATAGGGACTTTTTGTGACCTGACCTTGACCTTGATATTTGCCAACAATCTCATTTTAGCTCATGCAGAATGTGTATTATGCCTTTGAGAACACTCTGGGTGATCCTGGTCTCAATCGAAGGCTTTGGATGGAAAGTACGGTCAATACACTCAAATACCTCGATTTTGACCTTTGGCCTGACCGTGACCTGACATGTGACCTCAAATTGCAACTTTAGAGTATGATTTAGATTTGTCTCGTTGAGAGCTTTCGAATGCCGCCTTGCGCGTCTCACTGCGATAATTGGTTAGGAAGACAACCAGGGGGGGCGAAAAACGCCCCCTCCCCCCCCCCCCCCCCCAGCCAATGGAAGGAGTCTGGAAACCCCAGCCAATGCCGGGTTAACCATTTTTTTGCCTAACTACTCACGCCATACCATAGGTGTAAACATTGTATTTTGAATTGCTACAGCGTACTTCTTTCTGTACTTGCACCTTTTTCATAACTAAGTCCAATTACAATGTCCTAGGTCATGTTATTTTTACCGCAATATTGTTTCAAATGTCATGCTTTGATTGAATAGGAACTACGGCTTCAATAATCAACGGTGGATCCAGTGAGCCAGTCGAGTCAGAGCCCAAAAAAGACAGGAAGGGTCCGAAATTTGACCTTTCCTAATTAAAAACCAATTATTTTCACAAACCCACGTTTATACTTTAAAAATGACACGAAATAAAATGTTAAGTACTGCTCAATTTACCCCATTATTATTGGAATTTGATCCAACTCGTGCGGCAGGTTGAACACGTTGGGCATGCAGAGCATGACAATGCCGAAGGTTGATTACTCCAATTCCTTAGGTGTAGGTACCTTTTCTTCGCGCTTGCTCGTTCATCGCCAACTTCGGCGTCTTACTGGTAAAATAGGCTCTGTTTGTACTGAAGAGTGAAGATCTAGTTGTGTGCATCTTGGGATGTAGGTAGTAAACAAGGAAATTAAACTTATTTTCGTATACACATTTGTTCAGCTTGAGACAATAGCCAATGTAATCCATGGGCAGAGGTGCAGATTGAAATGCTGGGCATTGGGCATGCATAGCTTTGGTTAGCTAACCATATCTTCCAATATTTTCCCAAAGTTGGACATCAATTTAACTATTTGATTCAGCTTGCTTATCTGAATAAAAATAACTTCGCAAGAATTCTTATGGATGGATATTTGGTAGAAAATATAAATATGAATCGCGGAATAAGACAAGGAGACCCCGTTTCAGCATACCTCTTCAATATTGTAGTAGAACCATTGGCTAATTAATTAAAGCAGTGGACAGAAATATGCGGTATCACATTGTATAACGAAATAGAAGTACGTCTTTCCCAATATGTAGAGGATTTAATTTTGTTTCTTGATGATAGACCAGCATCGATTACTAGTGCTATTGCTGAAATAAATGAGTTTTCATCCATGTCAGGTTTACAACTAAATGTTGATAAAACAAAATGTCTTCCAATTGGAACACATTCAGTTTGTCCATAAAGTCATTTACAAGGCATACAATACGTAAATGAGTTGAAAATATTAGGTATAGTTTTTAATCAAAACAACGAATAAATGTTTACATCGAACCTAAAGTACAGATTACCCTTAATTGAAAAGGAAATATTGCAATGAAAGAGAAGACATATTACACTAATTGGTAGGATTGCTGTGATTCAACCTTTGATAATATCCCAAATGGTTCATTTGTTTTTAGCATTACTTTCACCCCATAAAAAGATATCAAGCAAATTGAAACAACAATTTTTCGATTTCTATGGGGCGATAAAAATGACAAAGTTAAGCGAACAAAAATTATTCAAGGGCGCGAGGATGACGGATTAGAAATGATTGACGTTAGTAGCTTTATTAAAAGTATGAAGGTAACATGACTAAGAAGACTGAATCAATCACAACACGACTGGTCCACTATATTACGGAAAAACTGCCCCCCCCCCTCCATTCAAGAACTGCTAACATACGGAACGAAAGCTCTCAAAAAAGTTAAAAATAATCTACAAAATCCATTTTGGAAAGAAGTAATTGAAGCCTGGAGCGATTATTGTGCATTAAGTCAACCTCGTAATAATAAAATATTAACAGAAAAACTTTGTTTTTTCAATGCTTCCAAATTGAATACGTGTATACAAACGTGGGATAGCAAAGGACTAAGATTTGTTGCAGACATTATACATAATACAACAGGAACACTATATACAAAAGACGAGTTAGAAGTTGTGTACGGCATTCGTATGACATTTCTTTGCTATACGTTCCTTATAAGAAGTCTTCCAAGTATCGTTAAAGAGACGAATTATAAATCACTAATAGTATATCCTCTTATACCGCACGAAATAAGCTTAGTAAATAGTGATGCTAGAATATCACGGCTAGCATATAAGGAATGTATTTCATGTCTAAGAAATAAATACGAACAATCACAGAAAAACTTGCAATATAAGTGGATGAGAGATGTCGGTCATTTCCGCCACGGAAGCATGTTAGATATAAGCAATGCTACTAAAAATACGTATATTCAAGCATTTCATTTACGTTTAGTTTCGAGGATTATGGCAACCAACAAATTTGTACACATCATCGGCAAAGCTGAAGACGACCTATGCTCGTTTTATTCTGCCCATGTGGAAACTCTATACTATCTATTCTGGGAGTGCATGGAAGTTCAAACCTTTATTTCAACAACTGCATACATCCTTAGATTTAACTTCGAGTTCGTTTCCCACACAAGTACAAAGACATGGTTTTTCCCAAATTTGGATGAGTCTGAAGATATTCAACTACTTATAAACTCGATAGCGAAGATGACCATATATAGCGTCAGACATATAATTGTACGCCATCAATGCAGCAATTCGTGAATACTCTTGTTTTGTTCTTTTAATATAAATTTAGTCCGAATGTTTTGAATGGATGGATTTCCGAGGTCAGGCACCGTGCTAAGAATAGCTTGTTGCGCAGGCCCTGACCCCACCACCCGACCAAGCAATTCTTGGCGTCCGGCAGAATTTAGAAGCGAAAGTTGCACGTGCCCGATATACCTGGACACGGTCCTCCCCGCCCCCTGACGTCATCTGACCTTGAATGCGACCGCTGCCACCGGCCACAGGCCACTCTTAAATTATAATCCGACAAGGAGTTCCACTCCGCTAAATTAGCTGGTAACATAACTGAATTCCATGACAAATGGAAGCAGTTGAAGTCAATTCCGTTAATAAATATGATTGATATTGCAACAACATAACACAATATTAAGTACAAGAACATATAATTACAATACAAAACTACATAGTAATCAATATAGTATTATACAATATAGTATAATAACATATATTAATACCATACAACAACGTATAGTAACATACCAATACCATACAAACCACATTATTCAATATAGTATAACAACATATACAAACCAATACTATACAATATAGTAAAACAAAACATATACAAAATGTATTATATAATATGGTATAATAACATATAAACAATATAAAATAATAACATCAAAATACAGCATATACGCCTCCGCCTTCCGGCGTTCTGCCTCCTGCCCGTCCTTCCCAGGCCGCCCCATAGCACCACATATAATTACACAGTACTGCAAAGTCCTGCGAAGGTCGACCGGCCGAGGGTGTGCCGGCTGGTGCGTGCCGGAAGCGGACCCGGGACAACAAATACCGGGGAGCGACCAAGCGCCCGGCCGCTGTCAGCGTTCGGCGCAGCTTGTGCTGCTGCTGCTGCTGCTGCTGCTGCTGCTGCTGCTGCTGCTGCTGCTGCTGCTGCTGCTGCTGCTGCTGCTGCCGCCCCGGCTGCTGTCGTTGCTGCCGCCCCCGACCGTTGCGCTGGCCCAGTGTGCCGGTGAGGTAGTTTATACTTATGGTGGACTAGACGCTTGATTGGATGCAAGCAGCGTTCGGGTGGGCTTGCGTGCAGTGATATGTGTATGACGATGCGTTTTTTGGAGTATTTCGGAAGATATTTTGTAATCTAATAATATTTTGTTTCGGAAACTGTTGATGTGGAAGCGTCAAGCGAGTATTGTGATTATGTGTGTTTTTGTTTTCTTCTCGTTCGTATGTGTTTAAACCTCGGCGGTATTGTATGTAAATATACCACCAGCGGGAGCCGGATAAAGTGAGAAAAAAATCAAAAAGGGCCAGGTTCTCATGCACCTATATCAATGTTAACTCTGTTGTCTTGTATTGATGTATGATTCGTCTTGAAAAATAAGAGAGGATGGTCCATCAGTTTACTTCCTGATTTTTCCTTACAAGAAACAGCTATAGTTGTTGTAGTATGCAGTTTATGCACACCATTATTTATTATATGTAGGCTGATGAATGGTGTGTGAGCTGTCAGGAGGAAGTCCTCGCCTATTTTGACCCGACATGTTTTTCAGGCTTTTCTAAGATCTATTAGGCCTTTGACTTAATGTTATATATTCTGCTTACTTGTTTTCAGTGACTCAAGATGTTTAATGGCTTTGAATGTTACTGAAAAATGTGTTTTCATTATGGAATGTTTTTCATCCTAATACTTCTAGAAATTTCCAATTTTCTTGGTGGGTTTCAGCGGGTAGCTGGCAGCTTATATGGGTAGGCGGGTAGTGGTGGTGGGTAGTTGATGAGGTTTTGCAGGGCGGGGCGGGTAGTCACAGAGCTGAAAAGTGGCATCTCTAGTAGTCATAGTTTGAGCTGTGATTGAGTCGTTATATGATTCAAAATTATTGAGTCGGGACTGATATAGCCCAAGGTCATTTTGAATCGATTGAGTCAAAAGTTCTGGCTCAAAGTCTTTGATTGAATCAAATGATACAAAGGTGAAAGTCTGATCGAGTCGTGATTGAATCGACTAATGTTGATTTTGAGTCGTGATTGAATCGTTTGAAAACAAATAAATCTCATACAAGTCGCCCCTCAGACCGACGTCAGAGGGTCCCTCAAGCCGATCAAGGGCCCCTTCAATCCGGCCGAGGGCCCCCTCAGGCTGACAGAGGGGCCCCTTCAGGCTGACAGAGGGTCCCGTCGTGTCGAAAGGAGCACCCTCAAGCTGGCCGAGGGCCACCTCAGGCACGAGAGAGCCCCTCATGCCAACATAGGACCCTCAGGCCTACTGAGGGCCCTCCTCAGGCCTACAGACAGTCCCCTACGGCCGACTGAGTGGCCCCTCAGGCCACAAGAAGACCCCTCATGCCCACATTGGGCTCTCAGGACTACAGAGGGCCCCTCATGCCGACAGAGGACCCCCTGAGACCGATAGGCGGTCCCCTCAGACTGACAGAGGGCACCCTCAGGTCAACAGAGGGCCCCCTCAGGTCGACAGAGGGCCCCCTCAGGTCGACAGAGGGACCCTTCAGGTCGACAGAGGACCCTTCAGACCGACAGAGGACCCTTCATACCGACAGAGAGGCCCCTCATGCCGACATAGGGCCCCTCGGGCCTACACAAGGCCCCTTATACCGACAAAGGGCCCCCATCAGAGAGGCTCCCTCACACCGATAGAGGGCCCTCTCAGACGACAGAGGGCCCCCTCAGACTGACGAGGTCTTGATCGGCCACTCAGGCCGATCAAGGGCCCCCCTCATGCCGACGGAGGGCCCCCTCAGACTGACAGAGGGGCCCCTCAGCCCGACAGAGGGGCCCCTCTCAGTCCGACAGAGGGGCCCCTCAGACCGATCAAGGGCCCCTCATGCCGACCGAGGGCCCACTCAGTCCGACTGAGGGCCCCATCAGACCGACAGAGGACACCCGCAGACCGACAGAGGGCCCCTCAGGCCGACAGAGAGCTCCTCAGGCCGACAGAGGGCTCCTCAGGCCGATCAGGGGCCCCCTGAAGCCTACCAAGGGCCCCTCAGACCGACCGAGCCCAGCCAAGGGCCAGCCTGTCTGCCAGCCAAGCTGCCCCTATCGAAAGACAAGGTGGGCCCCTTATTCCAAGGTCGTAGGAGTACCCGCGGTTCAGGGTACCCCTTGGATGCGCTATTGGATGTGCCTCTGGTGGCATTTGGGAAGTCCCGGTCATTGAGCTAATTATCATCAAAGTGCGGCTTTCTTCTGTCTCAATGGCGAGGCGGCAGCGGGGAAGTCCGAGCGATCGATGCTCCATCCGTTACGCGACGAGCGTGAATGGACGGTAGTTAGAGGAGAAGTTTCTTTTATGGTCCAGCCGAACCACCCACCTGTCACCACGAGCGTGTATAGGCCGTGTGCAGCTGTCTTGACTGATCTCGGGACAACGTAGTGAAGGAGTCGACGTGAGGAACAGCACGTAGTGAATGTGGGGTGAGGAAGAGCACGTAGTGAATGTGTGAGACAGCACGTAGTGGAATGTGGGGTGAGGAACAGCACGTAGTGGAATGTGGGTGAGGAAGAGCACGTAGTGGAATGTGGGTGAGGAACAGCACGCAGTGGAATGTGGGTGAGGAGAGACACGTAGTGAATGTGGGGTGAGGAACAGCACGTAGTGGAATGTGGGGTGAGGAACATCACGTAGTGGAATGTGGGGTGAGGAACAGCACGCAGTGGAATTTGGAGTGAGGAAAAGCACGTAGTGGAATGTGGGGTGAGGAACAGCTCGTAGTGGAATGTGGGGTGAGGAACAGCACGCAGTGGAATGTGGGGTGAGGAAGAGCACGTAGTGGAATGTGGGTGAGGAACAGCACGTAGTGGAATGTGTGTGACATCACTAGGGAATGTGGTGAGGAACAGCACGCAGTGAATTTGGAGTGAGGAAAAGCACGTAGTGGAATGTGGGGTGAGTAACAGCACGTAGTGGAATGTGGGGTGAGGAACAGCACGCAGTGGATTGGAATTGGGTGAGGAAAAGCACGTAGTGGAATGTGGGGTGAGGAACAGCACGTAGTGGAATGTGGGTGAGGACAGCACGTAGTGGAGTGGTGAGGAACATCACGTAGTGGAATGTGGGGTGAGGAACAGCACGTCAGTGGAATGTGGGGTGAGGAAGAGCACGTAGTGGAATGTGGGGTGAGGAACAGCATAAGTGGAATGTGGGGTGAGGAACATCACGTAGTGGAATGTGGGGTGAGGAACAGCACGCAGTGGAATTTGGAGTGAGGAAAAGCACGTAGTGGAATGTGGGTGAGTAACAGCACGTAGTGGAATGTGGGGTGAGGAACAGCACGTAGTGGAATGTGGGGTGAGGAACAGCACGTAGTGAATGTGGGGTGAAAAACAACACGTAGTGGAATGTGGGGTGAGGAACAGCACTTAGTGGAATGTGGGGTGAGGAACAGCACGTAGTGGAATGTGGGGTGAGGAACAGCACGTAGTGGAATGTGGGGTGAGGAACAGCACGTAGTGGAATGTCGGGTGAGGAACAGCACGTAGTGGAATGTGGGGTGAGGAACAGCACGTAGTGGAATGTCGGTGAGGAACAGAACGTAGTGGAATGTGGGGTGAGGAACAGCACGTAGTGGAATGTGGGGTGAAAAACAACACGTAGTGGAATGTGGGGTGAGGAACAGCACTTAGTGGAATGTGGGGTGAGGAACAGCACGTAGTGGAATGTGGGGTGAGGAACAGCACGTAGTGGAATGTGGGGTGAGGAACAGCACGTAGTGGAATGTCGGGTGAGGAACAGCACGTAGTGGAATGTGGGGTGAGGAACAGCACGTAGTGGAATGTCGGGTGAGGAACAGCACGTAGTGGAATGTGGGGTGAGGAACAGCACGTAGTGGAATGTGGGGTGAGGAACAGCACGTAGTGGAATGTGGGGTGAGGAACAGCACGTAGTGGAATGTCGGGTGAGGAACAGCACGTAGTGGAATGTGGGGTGAGAAACAACACGTAGTGGAATGTGGGATGAGGAACAGCAGGTAGTGGAATGTGGGGTGAGGAACAGCACGTAATGGAATGTGGGGTGAGGAACAGCACTTAGTGGAATGTGGGGTGAGGAACAGCACTTAGTGGAATGTGGGATGAGGAACAGCAGGTAGTGGAATGTGGGGTGAGGAACAGCACGTAATGGAATGTGGGGTGAGGAACAGCACGTAATGGAATGTGGGGTGAGGAACAGCACGTAGTGGAATGTGGGATGAGGAACAGCACGTAATGGAATGTGGGGTGAGCCGGCAGTTGAGGAACAGAACGTAATGGAATGTGGGGTGAGCCGGCAGTTGAGGAACAGAACGTAATGGAATGTGGGGTGAGGAACAGCACGTAGTGGAATGTGGGATGAGGAACAGCACGTAATGGAATGTGGGGTGAGCCGGCAGTTGAGGAACAGAACGTAATGGAATGTGGGGTGAGCCGGCAGTTGAGGAACAGAACGTAATGGAATGTGGGATGAGGAACAGCAGGTAATGGAATGTGGGGTGAGGAACAGCACGTAGTGGAATGTGGGATGAGGAACAGCAGGTAGTGGAATGTGGGATGAGGAACAGCAGGTAGTGGAATGTGGGGTGAGGAACAGCACGTAATGGAATGTGGGGTGAGCCGGCAGTTGAGGAACAGCAGGTAGTGGAATGTGGGGTGAGGAACAGCACGTAATGGAATGTGGGGTGAGCCGGCAGGTAGTGGAATGTGGGGTGAGCCGGCAGTTGAGCAACGGACTCGTGATATCGGCCTACCGCACATTGTAAAAACGCAATACTTTTGGCCCATTTTGCTCAAAGACTTTCCACCTTTGATTCTGACCTGTCAGACAAACGTTTGAATTTAACATCGCCTGCACACATATGTGATGGAGCGGTCGTGGTTGAGTGGTGAGCGTGTTTGCTTGGTGACCGAGAGGTCCGGAGTTCAAATCCCTTCCACTCCTCGACCCCATCCAAATGTGTGTGTGCACGGTCGTCACCGTATAGAATGGAGACGAACCCTGAATAAAGACCCAATATTTGATTAATTACACACAGACAATTACACACAGATGATAAGATGACCGACTGACAATACCGATAACTGCCGATGACAACATAGGATCTCAGCTGACATTGTGTGGTGGCCCAGTACCTGACGTCAAAGCTAAATCTATGCATCCTTATCCCCCTTCCCATGTGGTATCCACTCCAACAAAGTCCTGATGTTCATCCTTTCGGGGTTATGGTGTAATCGAACCACTCCAAAGATGGGTGGTTCGAAAAAAAAGTAAGTCTAAAATTTGAGTGCTGATCCTTATATGCAGGGTGCAAAGGGCTTTCCAAATGATGGCTCGTATCGAAAACCCTGGATTTAAAAGTTAATTATCATATTCCCGTAATCATGTATGCTGGCCCATGGGCGTCGCCACCACTACGGACAGTACGGACACTGTCCGTACAAGTTGCGGAACCATTTGAAGGTGCATAATTATAGATATCGATACCTGAAATGTGTATATTCTAATTATCTTCAGATGAACTATTTGTGACGAATCGTGACGAATTACCTCTATTCATGGAACTTATTCCTCAACAGAAGAAAACAAAAACATCTTATTGTCCCCTCCCTATCTTGAACGCACAAATGGCCAGTTGGATGTTAACGTTTTTCGTCTGGAGTTCGGAATAGGAGTATGTGCGGCGAAAATGGCAAGAGGCATTGACATTTTGCCCTTGCCATTGCTAAAACGTTTAGCTGTTTAGTGAGCGTGCTTGATGTGAAAGCAGGTACTCAAAGTTTGGGGACGATATTGGCGGTAGTTTACGAGATATTGCGAAATACGCGAGGGAGCAAAACAAAATACTCCCGTGTTAGTCCAGTAACATAAATGGTCAGGCCGTAATTTTACTGAACTGTATTTGGCTTCCTCCTGGCGCTGACAGTGCTGATGCACGCGCGTTTTATTTTGCATGGATCCGAGCACAGTGTATTATGCCTAACCGGCGCCGTCCGTTTGGATGGGGCATTTGGATGTGTGAGGGATGTGTTTGGATGTGCCTCCTGAAATTTTAGGAAATGCAAGGAACAAACGGGAGAGCTAGAGACGTGCTAGCTAGAGACGTTTGACGGATACCACAGTGTTGATCTCGTCCAGATACGTCTCCCCATATGCAACATGACCATTGACCAGCCTGGGTCACCAAATAACCTTGACCTGGTCATATTTTGAACTTGACCCGATCTGGGCACCATAAGCATGGTTCAGATCGTCTTGACGAGGCATTAGGTAAAAAGTTATGCACGAAGAACGTTTGGAAGAAAATGTCAACATGATCTTTTGTTACCTCTGGAGCCTAATCTATTGACCTTATATACAATGTGAGGACAGCGATAGCATTTTGGAAGAGCTTTCGATTACGTTTCTCCGTGTGTTCCAAGTTCCCGATATATTTGGGGTGTTTCTGGAGCAAATTCTTAAACTTGGAAAATTTGGCCTATGATGACCTCTGATGACCTCAATATTGACCTGAGCGAAAAATGTCACAAGCGTAGGAACAAGGGGCCGGGAGGCCATGGCCGCCCCACTCTAGTCGGCTATTTTTTTTACTAGAAAATCCTTGGCTAAATTATCCAGATATACCCCAAAAAACATTTTTGTCTCGAAAGCAATATATTTCGATAGCAAAGACACGCATTTTTAGTAAGTGTAGATTGCGAAAGTGGCGCAAAACTCGAAAATGGCGCATGCAGTTATGATATTGTGTGCTTCGGGGGAGCGATCTGGCACAGTGGTAAGACATTTGTTTTCTGTGTCGGGGACCGGGGTTCAAATCCCTCGGCGGGCCTCTGAAAAATTCGTCCCGGCCCCCATATCCCTCGGAACAGGGTGAGAGTTCCAGGGAGCGCTTTGGTGGGAGGATATGGTACTTGGTCCACTTGTGTGTTTCGAAAGAAGAATAGAAGTGAGATGTAAAAAGCTAGGAACTTCGTTAAAATACATATTTATAAAATTAGTAAGTACAAATGTAATGCTTATCTCATCATTGCTTACACACTAGGATAATACTAAATACTTTCAGTGACGAAGGGTTCTCTCGCTGGTCCAGCAACGCCGTTTTTATCACATTCTTACATATGAAGCTTCTCGACACAGCGCTACGTTTTTTGGACAACGCTGAATGACGGGACAAAACTGAAAACATCTAATATATTCAGCGTCCATACAACCAGAGTATGCAGTAAGTGATTTCTCGACATGGCCTTCAATACTGTTATCTCAGCGCTACAAATCTCATTATGAAAGTGACCGGTTTCCTTTAACACGCGCAGTGGAGGGTGGGGGCACTTTTGTGCCTCCCCCCACATGTTTTTCGTGAATATTTCGAGCACGAGGCGGAGCAGAGCGGTGTTTGTTACGTGGCATTAACGCAAACTTAATGGCGGATCATTTGACGCAAAACAAATCACAATCGGTCGATCAATGTTTGAGTTATATGTATTTGTAGTCCAAGATGGCGGCCAGAATCGCGGTCGGCAAATCGATATCTTCGGAACCAACAGTCGGATCGGGATGACTCAAACACCATTCGGTAGACGATATCAATGATCATCCCCGGGAATAATTTTGGACACATTGCAGGTGACCTGTGACGTGACAGAGGTCCAATTCCAAAATTGTGACATTTGGCCAGATTTGAACTTCGTGACATCGTTTGACCTTGAAGATATTAACCGAAGGTCAATATAATTTTACAAAATTGAGATAATCATAGCACCTCCCTACCCTGTAAGTGTCATCATTCTAGCTCTCATACTTTTGGAGATCTTATTTAGTGCCCCCTCTCCACTGCGTGTTAGTGGCATACCCCTCTCCACTGCGCGTGTTAAACACCGTATTGACACCCCTGCAAAAGATCGCGTCCTACCACCCGCCCCCTCCCCCCCCCCCCCCGCTCGAAAGGTTCGATGTCATGGTGTGTCCGTACAAGTTTTGAAACCGTGGCGACGCCACTGTATGCTGTTGCAGTACAGCAATTAG